>PGWS01035492.1:0-38192 GCA_002896235.1 Cicer reticulatum | reverse complement strand
TTTCTTACTTGAATGAAAATTGTTGATGTTGAAACATAGTTGATATTAAAGTATTAGAGAAGTTTTGTTAGTAAACACATTGAGTTTAAATTTGTGTAAAACTTTACATACATCATCTTTGTGATATAAATTTTAATCTAACAAAAAATATTGAAAAAAAAAATAGAAAGAATTGACAAACAATTAGATTGAAAGGATAAAAACTAGGATTACCAAACAAATTTTATTTTAGTTTTGTTCTTTAAAATAATTTTTTTAATTTTATTTTCAAAACCAAAACAAAAATTCATTCAAGATAGCCCTTAATTCAATTTTGACCAAATTTTCTTCAAATCTTGATCAAATCTTCTTCCAATCTTAATTAAATCTTTACCAAATCTTGAATCAAAATCTTATTTTAAATTTTTCATCAATTACAACTTCGAATCAAATCTTAGTTTAGATTTTCTTCAAAAACACGATTCTTCTTTCATACTCTTTGAAATTAAATATATTGTTCTGATAAAATACTTTTGTTAACATTAAAAATATAATTACAATATTAAATATAATGAAATTTATATACCAAAATTAGAACAACTAATTTCTAACTAAAGTATGTAACTTATAACGAAATTTACATCTCTAATATGCACTTTTATTAAATACCGTTAATTTTCACTAGTTTCAATAACTTGTTAAATGAGTTTAAATTTGTGTAAAATTTTACATACATCATCTATGTGATATAAATTTTAATCTAACAAAACATAATTGAAAACAAAATAAAATAAAATAAATAAATAGAATTGACAAAAAATTTGATCGAAAGGATAAAAACTAGGATTACCAAACAAATTTTATTTTAATTTGTTCTTGAAATCAATTTTTAAAAATTGATTTTAAGAATAGATTTTAAAAACATATATTCATTCTAACTAGCCTTAATTCAATTTATTTATAATTGATTTAGAAAATAGAATTTTAAACAAAAAACTAAAACTCACTTGTTAAAATTGTCCAAGCGCACTATTTTCCTTCAAGTTAACCATAATTCAATTAATTAATCATCGCAAGATCAATGCGTTGATTTAAATCCTAGCCATATAAAAAAGATTTTACATCCTCTCAATTTAAAGTGTATATTATATAAATTTAACAATATAACAAATAATTTTATGTTTATGTAAAGATTTTACATTCATAATCTACATAGATCATAATTATAAATTTTAATGATACAAAAACATTTGAGAGATAAAATAGAGAGAGAATCCATAATAAAAAAATACTAATAAGCCTCACATAAAAGACAATTGTCAATTAACACCACAAATAATTATTTCACCAAATCCACACAAAGATCTCAACATGAGTTATCAATATTCTCTAAAACTAAATATTACATCAATAAATACGTTTTAGACAACCATCAATTCTAAAATAACATATATATTAATTTATACTAGATTTTTTGAGCAAAAATCGCAGCGGATAAATAAAAATTGTTACAGAGGAAAGAAAACTTTTAGAAGTTATTTAGGATATCACATTTCTCAAATATTCAAAAGGAGCTCTTTAAACTTTTTTTTTTGCCTCTATAAAACAGCGCAATCTTCATGAACTTGATTTAACTAGAATTTCTTAATTTAACTCCAAAATCTTACTAGTGCTTATAAAGTTTTGATACAAAATGTCCATAATTTCGATTTAAGTATAATTACTTGATTTAATTCTAAAAACTTACTAGTACGTATAAAGTTTTCATACAAAAAGTCATTTCAAATTAAATAAGTAAAATAAAAATTACAACCCTTATTCCCGGTATCACCTATCAGAGCGGGTTTCCTCCCAAACTTGAACTTCAAGACTCGTTAACCTATAACACCTGCGATTTCACAAACGCATGGCCAAGCCACTCAAACACAAACAACGAAGGAGGTGAGTTTCGAAATCAAGTTGATAGTATAATACAAGTAAGAAGAAGACACAAACAATCATAATAGAACCGTATCATTATACAAACATTCCTCAAAGAAAAACATCACATTTTAAAGTCAAAACAACTTAAGGAAAATCAATACATTTCACTATAACATCAAATAATCTCATTAGTTATTATCGCACACAATACATATTAATCACAACAAAACAATCACAAGAAAATAGAATGTTATGCATGAACTTAGACTCTACTTCACAATGTGGTACCATTCTAACTCTGAAATATTTAGTTAGGAGGCTTGATACTATGCCACCATCCTAGAGGAAGGACAATTCAAATTGGCCATGTCCTCATAGATCCCCTCAACTAAACCTAAGACACAAATACGCGACAATCGAGGTAAATAAACCTAAGACACAAATACGCGACAATCGAGGTAAACATGTGTTGCATGGTAGCTCCCGATATTTGGAGTGCAACCTCCAAGTCACCTAGGAATTCCCAAACCGAATACCTCCAAGGTCTAACAATATTGACTTAAGGATCAACAACAGAACGCCACGATCAAGCTCATTCAGTGGTACTTCCCCGGAATCACTAGGGTTGTCAGGCCCTACCTATATGATGGAAAAATAATCTCCACTTCACAAATTCTCAATATTCCTTTTCTCCCCTTGTTGGCCTATGATACTCCATTAAGACCGTTATCTCAAACACAAATTGGAAACACAATTATTTCATCATCATCATCATTACATAATCTCTATAACATCGCTATAAATTAATCCCACATCCTCATCATCACATAATCTCATCACAAATTTATAGCATCACTATCATAATCACACTTCATCACATAAACTTTATCACAAATTTATAAAATCACAATTATTAATCATACATCATCATCATCTCATAAAATTATCACAATACATCCATCTTTTATTATCACATCACATAAACTCATCTAATCAAACATATACATAAAATTCATTCGACACTCAATATCACAATAATATCAAATATCACACATTTAACGAAAATAAATCAAATATCACAAAAACATCAAATGCCACACATTTGACGAAATTAAATCAAATGTCACAATAATATCAAATGCCACACATTTAACCAAATTAAATCAAATATCACAATAATATTAAATACCACACATTTAAAAATCAATCAACATCTTATAAGTATTTCTATTTCACATTTTAATCTCACAATTTCCATTTTGCACATTAATTAATTTATCACTCAAAGGGTTATTGTCATACATAGCAAGCCCCTGATGAATCATTGGGAAATACGATTTTCCTGTTCTTCTCAAAATATATTATACTCATGAATTCAAACGCTCTCTCACCCTTATCTTATTTCGATCCTTTAACACAATTATGATTCCGTGAGAAAACAACCTTTGTCCTTTGACTCTTTGTCCTTCAATTGATTAACTTGATAGTTTATGGGTAAACGTCAAAAATAAATCATTGGAAGATACTCTAAAAAATAAATTCGAAATAAGGTCTAAGGAAGATTAACATAAATCAGAAAACTAATCAGTGGATAATATAACCACTTTTCACACGATCGTTTTGACATTGGTTTCACTCAAATCGGACTTACGGTGAAGAAGAACGATGCTAAATAACAAATTCTACAAACAAAGAAGTCGAGTATTTTAGAGTAAATCGGGGTTGTTAAAAATCTGGACAATTGTGTTTAATTGACTAGCTAGATGAATGAAACTTATATTTTAAGCGAAAATGGAGAAAGTTTTTTGAATAGATCACCGGTGCCAAACGATAGGCTTGTTGTTGTTTTCCTCTTGGTTTACGGCGGTTTGCTGAAGGTCCCCTTCCTTATTACTATTTTTATTTTATTTTTTCAAAACATAATTTCATTAATAAAATATTATTAATATTTCAAAACTTATATTTTATAAAATAAAATGATTAATCTTTTAAAATACATTAATAACCAAAATTCTCATATTCAAATTAATCATTATAATTATACTTATTTTTCCAAATACTTACATTAAATTACTACCATCGTTCGAAAATATTTGAAATTATAAAATAAATAAATATAACATCAACACTTAATATTAATTACTATTTCAAGATAAATAAATATAAAAATGAAAAAAACCATAACAAGTATATAAAAAATCAAGAACATCAAATACAATATTACTGCTATCTCAAGATAATTATTTATAAAGTAAATAACTAAAAATAGAAAATAGTTATAAATAATTGGAATATAACTACGTGCACATTTAACATCAATCAAATGCATTTAAAATATCACATTAATTATGTATGCGTATATACGCGTAAAATCGTCAAAATCTTATTCTTTAAAATATTATACTAAAATATTATTTTGAAAAATATATAAAATATAATATTTGTTATTTAGATTACTCATTTAGTCCAATATATATAAAAGTAGCACATCTTCTACGGAAATTAATCATAAAATATATCAACATGTATTCTAAAATAATTTTAACACCAAATTAATTATTTAAAATAATATTTCATTAATAAAATAATTTATTATAAAATTTGGGGTGCTACAATTCTCCCCTCCTTAAAGAAACTTCGTCCTCGAAATTTATAGTGAGGGAACTAATATCTAATTTACCACCCACAAAATTCAAACTAAGTCTATAAGAATATTTAAGACATTCACTATTCAATTAAGTACAACATGTCAAAAGTTAATTAACTTAGCATAATACGCTTACATGAAACACTAAGCTATTTAGACAATCGCATCTAACATTCAATCATAAACGAAATACCACAATTACTCACTTCATATATCGCATCTAAAATTTCAATCATGAACGAAATATCACAATTACTCACTATAATTTATGTAGGAAACAAAATTTATAGATTTAGTAACCACAAACTTACTACTTACGTCGAGTGAAGCGAAAATATCTCAAATAGATTGTCAAGTTCTTATAACTTCTCAAACAATGATTTTTTAGTTTTACTCTCTTAAAAATAATGTTTAAATCCTAACAACAATTACTCTACATGTTTCATAAAACTTTGGCATATAGAGAAACATTTAAAACATTTCACACCTCCATGAATTACAAACAAAAATGCATATAACAACTCAATGTCATGCAATCACTTGAATTTTTTTTAGAACAACTAATCATAGTGGAATAAAACCAATGTTTTCACATATAGTTTCAAACACACGTAAAGTCTAGATCAATTTCAAAGTCCTATAGGCAAAATTCATTTATAGAATTCCTATAATAGGTTTAGGTATAAAAAAATTACAATATAAAAAATCCAACATAATGCTCTTATTTATTTTAAGCGTGTTACTTAGAAGATCAAACATACTTAATTGAATGTTTAATTTAAGTACACACCTCTATATCAATCCACACCACATAAAATGGTTATTAACATTTGACATTGATACCACATAGGACTTATAATCACTCAAAATTCTATAACAGATAAACATGGTTTTTAACTATTTCAAAAATAAAATTAAAAAATATTTTCAACGATAATAACGATGGGTTATTATTGCCTCTTTTATTGACGATGAGTCATTGAGGTAATTAGTCTCTTCTACTCATGTAGTCATCTACTTAAGGTAACTATAACTGCATTCATTCAAATTCAAACATGGATAATTAAAAGTATCTTTAACATTTATTACTAAAATTATTTACGTATATTTCAAAGGAATTTTGTAGTCCAATATTATGATTTCGAGCTGTTAAATTTGATGGATATTTTTTTTGAATAATGTGACGTGCTAAGTGGTTATGTGATACTCTTTGTCTTGTAAAATAGTTCGAAAGTTTATTTTTTTCTTGAAGAATTTCATTATTCAGTGTCAAAATTCAAAAATATTAATTTGGGAGTTTAGTGTGTCACATTACATTGTCCTCCCGAAAGCAAAATAATATCACGTGATTTTTAATTGATTATAATAATAAAGTTTCCAATTTATTTATCTGTTAACTCTTATAATTTGAAAAATATTTTTCTAACATGTAAAATTTAAAAAAAAAAATTATTATTGTTCTCTCACCCTTACAATGAGACACTTATAAAATATATTATTTCAAAATAAATATCATCTTTAACTCTTAATATAAGATAAATTATTATTTTTAATTAGTTTAACTATTTTCTTGAGATTATGCAATATTATATTTCTTGTTACATTTATATTAGTAAAAATACACAATAATTATAAATAAGATTAATTTGATTAAATTATTTTATTTTTTTCTTTTAATTAATTTACTATTATTTTTAATATATATAAAATTAACAAAAATAACACTCATTTTAAAATCAAAGAGGAGTTTGTTACCTCACACAGACAAGACATCATTTAATTATGTGAAAGCATGAGAAGAGTTAATATCTAACCATACATAATGGAACATTATTAATATTCGGCCATTTATACTAGTGATTGTGTGACAAGGACAAATCATAATCCTGTTAGAAAATTGATTCGATTAGGACCAAAGTTGTTAGAGTTAAAAGTTTTTACATTTGAGAGCACAATAAAAAATAGTTCATAAATTTTAGTGCTCAGACGCGCATTATTTCCTTGTCCAAAAAATACAATTATAAATTAAGTCTACACTTCCATGCAAGATCTTCTCTTATGTTTTTGTTGTTAATTGTTGAATCTAAAGTCTACATTTTCAAACAAGATCTTTGAATGCATAATTTTTAGTTTTTTGAATGTCAATTTGACTAAAAAGAAAGAATTTTGACACCAAATAATGTTGAAGTTCTTGAGAAATCAACAATAAACGCACTTGGCAACAACTTTATCTTACTTCATGAGTTGTTGATGTTGAAAAATGGTTGATATTAAAATATTAGAGAAGTTTTGTTAGTGACACATTGAGTTTAAATTTGTGAAAAATTTTACATACATCATCTATGTGATATAAATTTAATTTAACAAAAACAAAATAAAATAAAAAAATACAATGATTTTAATTTTGTTCTTTAAAACAATTTATAAAATTTGTTTTTGAAAATAGATTTTAAAAACAAACACCAAAATTTATTCAAACTAGCCCTTAATTCAATTTTAAAATTAATTTAAAAAATATATTTTAAAACTAAAAACCAAAACTCATCACTTGTTAAAATTGTCGAAACGCGCACTATGTTCCGTCAACTTAAGCATAGTTCAATTAATTAATCATCGCAAGATCAATGCGTTGATTTAAATTGTAGCCATATAAAAAGATTTTACATCCTCTCAATTTAAAGTTTAACAATATAACAAATATTTATATTTATATAAAATTTTACATTAATGATCTACGTAGATTATAATTATAAATTTTAATAATAAGAAAAACTTTTGAGAGATAAAAAAAGAGAGAGAATCCATAATAAAAAAAATACTAATAGGCCTCACATAAAAGGCAATTGTCAATTAACACCACAAATAATTATTTCACCAAATGCACACATAGAACTCAACATGAGTTATCAATATTGTCTAAAATAAAACTACTACATAAAGAAATACGTTTAAGCCATATCATAATTAGATATGAAACAAATAAAATGATTAGATTTCTTGAAAAAAAAGGAATAATTAGATAAAGAAAAGAAATAATAAAAACAAAAAACAAATTCCTTAGCTGAGAAGAGGAGGAACTTGGAGAAGTATATGGTCCATTGTCACCACTAATTTGATACTTAGGTTGTTTATTAAGAGGGAACACACTAAAATGTTCGTTAGGTTTTAGTAGACCCTTTTTTATTTTCATCAAACATAGGAAACAAATAAGTTTCCAATTCTTCATTAGGCCCTTTAGGAGTGCAATTACACACATGCTTAATCAAATTACTATAGTAAGCTTATGAATTTTCAACTGTTGCAACACCACCACCATCAGAAGGTCATCCACTCTCTGATACAGCAACTTCTAAATTAGCACCACGAATGTAACACCTCAAATTTTATAATAAAATATTTTATTAATTAAATAGGATTTAAATAAATAATTTGATGTTCAAATTATTTTATAATATATGTTGATAAATTTTGGGATTAATTTTCGTTATATGAAAGCTTTCTATGATGTGCTAGTTTTATAAATATTAGATTAAATGAGCGATATAAATAATAAATATTATATTTTATTATTTGAAATATTATTTTTTTAAAAATAATAGTATTTTAGTGTAATATATATTTTCAAGAAAAATATTTTATGAAATTTTACATATGTATACGCGTACCAATTAACGTAATATTTTTCTGTGCGCTTGACTAATATTAAGTATGCACGTAATTATATTTCAATTATTTATAACTATTTCCTATTTTTAACTTTTTTTTTATAAATAATTATCTTGAGATAGAATTGATATTGTGTTTCATTTCCTTTATTTTTACATACTTGTTATGACATTGTGGTTTTATATATATTTATTAAGATTAGTAATTAATATAAGATGTTGATGTTATATTTATTTATTTTATAATTTCTACTATTCTCTAATGATGGTAATATTGTAATTTGAGTATTTGGAAAATTAAGTATTATTATAGTGATTATTTTGAATATGAGGGTTTTGATTATTAATGTATTTTAAAAGATTAAATTACTTTAAATTACTTCATCTTATAAAATGTTTGCTTTTGAAATATTAGTAATGCCTAGGTAATTAAATTAGTTTTTTTTTAAAAAGTGATAAAAAAAATATTAATTTTGATTATTGTTTGTTTTATTGAAAATAAAAATAAAAAATAAAAACAAGTAGAACAAAGAAGTAAATTTGTTTGATGGATTAGACACATATTTAAGAGTAAAATCTAATTAAATAATAAAAAAATATTAATTGAAATAACAAGAGTGAAGGGCATGAGAAAGACAATTGATACCGTTCATCGATGACTGTCCCAGAAAAATTTCTCAGTTTCATCCAAATTTCAATATGTTGTTTTACTCATTTAGCTATTCAATTAAACACAATTTTCTAGATTTTTAACAACCCCAATTCCTCCCTAAAATACCCGATTTCTCCGATTACAGAATTATTATTTTGCACCATTTTTCTTCACTGTAAGTCTGATTTGAGTGAAACCAACGACAAAATGATTGTGTGAAAAGTAGCTATATTATCCACTCATTGATTTTCAGATTTATGGTAATTTTCCTTGACCGAATTTCCAAATTTAGTTTTTAGAGTATTTTCTCATAATTTATTTTTGACGTTTACCCACAAACTGTCGAGTTAGATCGATTGAAGAACAGAAACTCAAAGAACAAAGATTGTTTGCTCGTGGAATCATATTGTTGTGTGAAAGCGTCGAAATAAGGTAAGGGATGAAAGAGCGTTTGAATTCATGAGTATAATATATTGTGAGATGAACGTGAAAACCGTATTTTTCAACGATTCATTCGGGTGGGGAATTCAACGATTCATTTTGAGAGATAAATTGATTAAGGTGAAATATGAGAATTGTGAGATTAAAATGTGAAATAGAAATATTTATAAGGTGTTGATTGATTTAATTTTCGATACTTGTGTGGTAGTTGATATTTGTCATTATTGTGATGTTGGATGTTGAATGAAATTATGTGCATATGTTTGATTAGACGAATTTATGTGATGTGATGATAAAAGATGGATGCATGGTATGATATATGTTTATGGGATGATAATGATGATTTTTGATTGATGATATTGATGTTATAAAATTGTGATGACATTATATGATGATCGTGATTATGTATGATTAATGATATTATAAAATTGTGATTAGAATATTGAAGTACCTCATACTTGATGAGATAGTGATGATTTTTAAAGACAATGCTCTTAATGGAGTAGTCTAAGCTAACGAAGGGGGAAATTAAATTTTGAGAATTTGTGAAGTAGAGATTATTTTGTCATCATATAGGTAGGGTCTGACAAGCCTAGTGATTATGGGGAAGTACAATTGAATGAGCCTGATCGTGGCGGTCTGCTGTTGAGCCTTAAGGCAAGATTGTTAGACCTTGGAGGTATTCAGGTGGGGAATTCGTAGGTGACTTGGAGGTCGCACTCCAAATGTCGAGAGCTACCATGCAACAGACGTTTACTTCGCATGTCGCATATATGTGTGTCTCGGGTTGAGTTGAGGGGATCTATGAGGACATGGCCAATTTGAATTGTCCGTCAACCGGGATGGTGACATAATATCAAGCCTTCTATCCAAGTACTTCAGAGTTAGGATAGTACCACATTGTGAAGTAGAGTTTAAGCTCATGCATAAGATTACATTTCCTTGTGATTGTTTTTTGTGATTGATGTGTTTCCAATGCGATAATAATTTCTCTTAGACGAGTTGATGTTATAGTAAAATGTATTGATTTTCCTTGAGTGATTTTAACTTTTTAGTGTGATTTCTTTCTTGAGCAATGTTTGTGTAATGATACGGTTCTATGATGACTGTTTGTGTGTTCTCCTTACTTATATTATACTTTTAACATGATTTCAAAACTCACCTCCTTCGTTGTTTGTGTTTGACTGGCTTGGCCCTGCTTTTGCAAAATCACATTTGTTACAGGTTAATGAGTCTTGAAGTTCATGTTTGGGAGGAACCCCGCTCTGATAGGTGATATCGGGAATAAGGATTGTAAATTTTATTTTACTTATTTAATTTGAAACGACTTTTTGTATGAAAACCTTATAGTACTAGTAAGTTTTTAGAATTAAATCAAGTAATTATACTTAAATCAAGCTTATTAAGATTGTACTATTTTATTGGAGTAAAGATGTTTAAAGTGTCTCTTTTGATTTTTGAGGAACGTGATATCCTAAATTAAAAATAAAAGTTTTTATTTTATTGGAAATATATTTTTATTTATCCGTTGCAAATTTTATAGAAATATGATATAAATTATTATATATTATTTGGGATTTAGGGTGTCACAACCAACTTTCTCAAGAGTTGAATAAACAACTCCTAATGTTGCATTAAATAAATTTGTGTATTTATATTCTCCATCATTTACTTGAACTGTTGGTGAATTTAATAATGCAAATGAAAGTTCAATTTCTTTTGGGGCACTTATGTAGCTAAAATAAGCTCATACATTAGCAAGAAGTGGTGCATCACTCTGCAAAAAAAAAATGAACTATTGATGATATATATGAATTTGAAGAACTACTAAATGCTCCAGTTGATGGAGGATACGAGCTACCTAAGAAATCTAATTGTATAGCTGTTGTTATTTTAATTTTATTTTGTAAGTTGATAGATGTAAGTACTGCATTAATGTTCTGCATTGCTGCGAGCACAAATTGTGATGTTGGTGTAACACCCCTAATTTTATAATAAACTATTTGATTAATGAAATATTATTTTAATTAATTAATTTAGTGTTAAAATTATTTTAGAATCCATGTTGATAAATTTTGTGATTAGTTTTCGTTATATGAGTGCCTAAGATGATTTGTTGCGACACCTAAAATCCCAAAATGACATATGTAATAATTTATACTAGAATTTATTTAGTAAAATTTACAGCGGATAAAGAAAATATGTTTCAAGATAATAAAAAAAAATTTGTAACTAATTTAGGATATCACGTTTCTCAAAGTACACATGAAACAATTCAAACTTTATTACTCAATTAAAACAATTTAATCTCAATGAACTTGATTTAACTATAAATTCTTATTTTAATTCCAAAAACTTACTAGTACTAAGGTTTTCATACAAAATGACATTTGTAATTACATAACTAAAATATAGATTACAACTCTAAATTCCCGGTATCACCTATCAGAGCGGGGTTTCTCCCAAACTTGAATTTCAAGACCCATTAATCTGTAATAACTGCAATTTCGCAAACGCAGGGCCAAGCCAGTCAAACACAAACAACGAAGGCGGTGAGTTTTGAAATCATGTTAATAGTATAATATAAGTAAGAAGAATACACAAACAATCATAATACAATGTATCATCACACACAAACATTCTTCAAGGAAAAATGTCACATTATAAAGTTAAAACCACTCAAGTAAAATCAATGAATTTTATTATAACCTCAAATCATCTAAGAGAAATGATTATCACACACGATACCTATTAATCACAACAAAACAATTATAGGAAAATGAAATGCAATGCGTGAGCTTATATTCTACTTCACAATGTGGTACCATTCTAACTCTGAAGTACTTGGTTAGGAGGCTTGATACTATGCCACCATTCTGGTGGACGAACAATTCAAATTGGCCCTGTCCTCATAGATCCCCTTAACTCAACCCGAGACACATATACGCGACAATCAAGGTAAACGCGTGTTGCATGGTAGCTCCCGACATTTAGAGTGCTACCTCCAAGTCACCTAGGAATTCCCCACCCGAATACTTCCAATAACAATCTTGCCTTAAGACTCAATAGCAAACCGCCACGATCAGGCTCATTCAGTTGTACTTCCCCGGAATCACTAGGCTTGTCAGGCCCTACCTATATGATGATAAAATAATCTCCACTTCACAAATTCTCAATATATTTCTCCCCTCGTTAGCTTAGACTACTCCATTAAGAGCGTCATTTTAAGGAATCATCATTATCTCATCAACCATGGGGTACTTCAATATTCTCATCACAATTTTATAACATCATTAATCATACATAATCATGATCATCATATAAACTCATCACAATTTAATAACATCACTATCATCAATCAAACATCATCATTATCATCACATAAACATATGTCATACAATGCATCCACCTTTTATTATCACATCACATAAATTCGTCTAATCAAACATATGCACATAATTCATTCAACATCCAACATCACAACAATATCAAATATCAAATACCACAGAATTATTCAAAATTAAATCAATCAATATCTTATAAACATTTATATTTAACATTTTAATCTCACAATCCCAATATTTTCAAATTAATTAATTTATCTCTCAAAGGGCTACTGTTGTACATAGCGAACCCTGGATGAATCGTTGGGAAATACAGTTTTCCGTTCATCTCACATTATATTATACTCATGAATTCAAAGGCTCTCTCACCCCTTACCTTATTTAGACGCTTTGTCAAACACAGAAATCAATGGAAATTTCAACAGCAACTGTAGATCGACAATGTACAACGAGTGAATCTGAATAAACGACGAGTTCACAAAATCGTTGAGACTTGACTCATAAATTATGTTGAGTTTAAAAATAAATTTAGGAATAATTAATAATAATTTTAGGAACAAAAATGGAGTCAAAACGACGAGAAAAAATTGCAGAAAAAGTCTCACCCACTTGTCAGAGCGTCAGAAGGGTCAGACGTCAACTTCACCGAAAAATACATATGAATAGTGCTTCTTGAAGGTTTCGACGAGAGGAATCCAAAAACGATACCAGTTTTTTGAGACAACAAATGTGGTGATTGGAATCAGCCAAAAATAGCTCTCCAAGGAAAGAAACACAACTGTTTCTGATTAAACGGAGTCACGATCGTTAAAATTGATGTCAAAAATGGATTGAGTGGCCGATTTTGTGTGGGATAGAGGTTGAGATCGTTTCAAAACGGTAAGAAATTGGTGGAGTGAATTTTGAGAGGAAAAGGGTTTGAGTGATTTGGCTGTCAAATTTTCGCTTTTTAATTTTTTTAATTGCATAAGGAGGGTGCAGATTGCAGATGTAAGGTACAAGAGTAAAATTGTAAGGCCAACACAAGTAGTCAAGTCTGAGGCAGAAATAGGGGTGAGATGAGTAACTCGCAGGTGTAGAAAGAGAAAAGTCCAATCAATATAAGCCCCAAATTAATATGTAGAAGTAGAAAATAAAGGTGCAAACAGTCGTCTGGTCCAAAATTCATTTCCAGTATTTAATAAAAACGCTTAATAAATAAATAATTTATTTTACTTTTAGAAATTTTCTCTAAAAATACTCATTTTTAACATAATATTATTTATCCTTAACATAGATAAACTAAAACCCTCATATTCAAAATAATAAATATAATTATTACTATAACAGTTTTCAAAATAATCACATAAAAATACATCATCTTTATAGAATAGTCGAAATGATAAAATAAATATAACATCAAAATTTATATTACTTACTAAATCAAAATAAATATGTATAAAATCCTCATACGATAGCAACTATATAAAATTAAAGAAAAATCAATATTAAAAATTACTAATATATCAATATAATTATTTGTAAAATAAATAATTCAAATAACATTTATTTATAATAATTAAATATAATTATGTGCACACTTAACATCAGTCAAACATACAAGAAAAATAACACATTAACTACAAACACACACGTATATACATGTAGAGTCGCCTAAAGTCTTATTCTATAAAATATTTACACTAAAATACTATTATTTATAGAAAAATATATAAAATAATAAATATAATATTTATTATTATATCACTTATTAGTCAAATATATACAAAATTAGCATATCAAAGAAAGTACTCATATAACGAAGTTAGTCACAGATTTATCCACATATACTCTAAAACAATTTTAACACCAAATTAATTATCTAAAATCCTATTTCATGAAAAAAAAATATTTATTATAAAATTTGGGGTGTTACATGTGTTACTTTTATACATATTGGTATTAATATAAATAATTATCTTGAGATAGTAGTAATATGTATTTGATTTTCTTGATTTTTTATATACTTGTTTATGACATTGTGGTTTTATATTTATTTATTTTGAATTAGTAATTAATATAAAGTGTTGATGTTATATTTATTTATTTTATAATTTTAAATATTTTCTGACGATTGTAGTAATTTAATGTAAGTATTTGGGAAAAATAAATATAATTATAGTGATTAATTTGAATATGAGAGTATTGATCTATGACGACAAGGTCATTTTGAAATGTCATATTATAAAGCCGCCTAACCAAATACCTCAGAGTTAGAATGGTACCACATTGTGAAGTAGAGTCTAAGCTCATGCATAGCATTGCATTTTCTTGTGATTGTTTTGTTGTGATTAATGTGTATCATATGTGATTATTGTAAACTACATGTTTTTGATGACGACAAGACCACCAACTATGGACAATGCAACAAGATCAAAAAGAAGATCAAACTATCTTCAATAAGCTTCCAAATCCAAATAATAAATGATTAAATGAAAGGTATATGATACAAATCAATAGTTCAAATACATGAGAACAATTCATATTTACATATGCATTTAACATATTTTCGAAAATCAAAAACAACATTAACAAATCATTTAAAATCATATTTTTGACAATTTGCATAAGTGTATTCGAATACACCATGTTGTATTCGAATACAACTTAAGTCAGAGGCAAAACATTAAATGTTGTATTCGACTACATCCATCTGTAGTCGAATACAAGCTAAGTCAGGGGCCAAAAATCCTTTGTGTGTATTCGACTACACCCATCTGTAGTCGAATACAAGTTAAGTCAGAGGCTAAAATACACTAATCTGTATTCGACTACACTAATGTGTATTCGAATACAAGATATAAAATTTGAATTTTTTGAACGTTACAAAAACGTGTATTCGAATACACATATACTGTATTCGAATACACCTGGAAACATTACAATTTTTCAGATATGGGATGCCTCTAGAACATTGTAATTTTTCATCAAACCTCTTGGATCAATGGCCACGAATCTGAAAGGATGTTTTATGGAGTATAAATACCCCATAACTTCAGATCAAAAAATAACAATCCTTGAATTAATTCATTAAACAACTTTGAACAAAATTCTGATTTCTCTAAGTACTTGCATTAGATTTTCATATCATTCTAAAAGTTCTCAAGTACTTGAATTGCTATTTTAGTTGTTTATCAATATACCACATCTTAGACTCATTCAAACCTTACTGTATCATTTGTACAAGATAGCTTAATCTAAGATAGTGGTGTGCTATCTTAGAAGTATTGTTAGAAGATTTGTAGCAAGAATCCCAGGGTGGGAGTTGTACATTTTCTAACAAGTATTGAATTAATCTCTTGTGGTGTGCAAGAGGACTGGACGTACCCTTGGTTATAAGGGGAACCAAGATAAATCTCAAAGTCCATTTACTTACTGCAGTTTACTATTAAGCTTTTTCTTAAACACAGAAAATTCAACTACCATATCACTAAAAACAAGAGAATTTATTTACACCTAATTCACCCCCCCCCCTTCTTAGGCGTACTTCTGTACTTACAATTGGAATCAGAGCGAGTTAAGGTAACTTACTCCTCGATCAAATATACATGGCTTCCGCACAACCTATTTTTAGAGATGGTGGTAGCAGTACCAAGCCACCATGTTTTGTTGGAGAGCACTACGATTTCTTGAAAATACATATGCAAGCATATCTTGAAGCACAAGGAGATGACATATGGGATGCAGTTGAAAATGGGCCTCATATTCCAAAAACTGTCATCAATAACAAAGAAGAAATTAAGATAAAAAACTCTTGGACTGATGATGATAAAAGAAAAGTGTTGTTTGATAAGAAGGCTAAAAATATATTGCAATCTGCACTAGGAATGGATGAATTTTTCCGGATATCTCACTGCAAAACAGCAAAAGAAATATGGAATACGCTGGAAATAACTCATGAAGGCACCATTGAGGTAAAAAGATCTAAACTCAACACACTATCACAAGAATATGAGTTATTTCGAATGCAGCCCGGAGAGTCTATTCTAGACTTGCAGAAAAGGTTCTCCCACTTAACCAATCACTTGACAACACTTGGAAAAATCTTCACCAATGATGAACTAAATCTAAAAGTACTAAGGTCATTCACAAGGGCCTGGCAACCAAAAGTTATAGCAAGCCTATCCAAAATGTCTCTTTCTGCACTATTTGGAAAACTTCAAGAGCACGAAATCAAACTTGGAAGGCTAGAACAAAATGAAAGTCAAGAAAAGAAGACCAAAAATATTGCTTTAAAGACCGAATCAAGAGAACAAATCAAAGACAATGATTCAGATGAAGATATAAATATTATCCTTCTTGTTAAGAAATTTTGTAAGTTTCTTAAAAATGATAGAACATTCAAAAAGAAAAGCTTCAAGAAGAAAGATAATTCTACATCAAATCAAAACTTCACTTGCTTTGAATGTGGAAAACAAGGACATATTAAAGTAGATTGCCCAAATCTTGCTAAGAAGAATGTCAACAAAAAGAAAGACTTCAAGAAGGCATACATAGCTTGGGAAGACAATGAAGTAAGTTCATCTTCAGAAATAGAAAGTGAAGAATGCGCCAACGTTGCATTAATGGCCTCACATCAATCAGATGATGAAGAAGAGGTTAGTAAAATAGACTCCCCTCATTATAATAAGACTAATAATGAATTAATTATAGAATACAATGATGCTCAAAACGCAATAAAGGAATTACTTATTGAATGTAAAAATCTGTGTAAACTAGTATCAACACAAAAGAAACAAATCTCAAGTTTACAAGAAAAAGTTGACATTATGGAGAAAAATTCTGAAAAACTAAAACAGAATTTTGGATGCAATAAATGTGATTCCCTCTCTTTCAAAAAATGTTCAATTAAATAGGGTGATTGAACGGTACGAAAAGGGACAATTAGGATTGGAAAATGTTTTAAAATATGCAAAGATACTCAAATTACAAAAGTGGTCTTGGATATTCAAAATTTGATAAACCAAATTTGAACAAAACTATTTTTGTTAAAGCAAGTAGTCAATCTAATCAAGAAAACATTATAGTTATGAAAAAGGATGATATTTATAATAAGAAAATTATTCAAAATAAATTTCATACATATGCTACTAATAGTAGATTTAATCCTACTTGTTCTTATTGTGGTCTTCATGGTCATACACCTAATACATGTCATATTAGAAACATTAGTGTTCCAAGAGGGCATTACATATGGGTAAAAAAAGGTACTAACCATCAAGGACCCAAAGCACATTGGGTACCTAATAAAAGTTTGATTTCAATTTTGTAGGTATGCAAACAAGAGACTTCAAACATGTGGTACTTAGATAGTGGCTCCTCCAAACACATGACGGGTGATATAACAAAATTTTCAGCTTTAACACTTGAGTCAAAGGGACATGTAGTATATGGAGACAACAACAAAGGAAAAATTTTAGGCATTGGAAAAGTCTTTACAACACCATCCCCCTCGATTGAAGATGTCTTATATGTTGAAGGTCTAAAGCATAATCTCATAAGCATCAGCCAGCTTTGTGACAAAGGATACAAGATAGTTTTTAATAAAGATGAGTGCATCATCCAAAATGAAGCTACAAATGAAACTCAGTTTGTCGGTAAGCGTTTCAAAAACATTTTCATACTAAATTTTGAAGATTTATCCTTAAAAATGAAATGTCTTTTGGTAAGCGACAATAATGATGCTTGGCTATGCATAAGAGATTTGCTCATATTCACATGGATCATTTAAACAAATTGGTCAAGCATGATCTTGTTGTAGGCTTACCAAAAATGAAATTTATAAAGGATAAATTATGTGACGCTTTTCAAAAAGGCAAACAAACAAAAAGTTCTTTCAAAACTAAAAATGTCATTTCAACCTCTAGACCACTACAATTGATACATATGGACTTGTTTGGTCCATCAAGAACCAAAAGTCTTGGTGGAAACTCATATGGACTAGTTATTGTTGATGATTACTCAAGGTTCACTTGGACCTTATTTTTGGCAAATAAAAATGAAGCTTTTAAGGCATTTAAAAACTATGCCAAGCTAGTCCAAAACGAACAATCTGCCAAAATTGTATCAATTAGAAGTGATCATGGAAGGGAATTTCAAAATACTTCATTTGAAGAATTTTGTGAAGAAAATGGCATTTTTCACAATTTTTCTGTACCAAGAACACCACAACAAAATGGGGTCGTTGAGAGAAAGAATAGATCCTTGATAGAGCTTGCTAGAACTATGCTAAGCGACTCAAATCTACCAAAATACTTTTGGGCAGATGCTGTAAACACAGCATGCTATGTTTCCAATCGGGTAATCATTAGGCCAATTCTTAAGAAAACTCCATATGAACTTTACAAAGGTAGAAAACCCAATATCTCTCACTTCCATATGAACTTTACTGTGATGTTTGTTTTATGAACTCCTTTGTCCTTTGGATTATGGTGTATTTTGTATTGCTCTAATCGCGACATGTTATGTATTAACTTTTATGATATTATGGCTTAATTTCCATTTATGATATTCTCCATGTTACCTTATATGCCGTTTGTGTATGATTATACTCGAAACTTGTATGTCTCTTTTTCTATTTTTTTCTTCTTTTTGATCATGTCAAAAGGGGGAGAAAATTTGGTACTGTTGTTGCATTTCAAACCTTGTAGGTACTCAAAAACAATTTTTTTTTCAAATCATCACATACAACGGGGGAGTATGCACCTATAACGGAGGAGCAATGATTTCAACTATAAACTCTCTTCACAACAACATTTTGTCATAATCAAAAAGGGGGAGAATGTAAACTACATGTTTTTGATGACGACAAGACCACGAACTATGGACAATGCAGCAAGATAAAAAAGAAGATCAAACTATCTTCAATAAGCTTCAAAATCCAAATAATAAATGATTAAATGTAAAGGTATATGATACAAATCAATAGTTCAAATACATGAGAACAATTCATATTTACATATGCATTTAACATATTTTCGAAAATCAAAAACAACATTCACAAATCATTTAAAATCATATTTTTGACAATTTGCATAAGTGTATTCGAATACACCATGTTGTATTCGAATACAACTTAAGTCAGAGGCAAAACTTTAAAGTTGTATTCGACTACACCCATCTGTAGTCGAATACAAGCTAAGTCAGTGGCCAAAAATCCTTTGTGTGTATTCAACTACACCCATCCGTAGTCGAATACAAGTTAAGTTAGAGGCTAAATTTACATTGATCTGTATTCGACTACACTAATGTGTATTCGAATACAAGATATAAAATTTGAATTTTTTGAACGTTAAAAAGACGTGTATTCGAATACACATATACTGTATTCGAATACACCTAGAAACATAACAATTTTTCAGATTTGGGATGCCTCTAGAACATTGTAATTTTTCATCAAACCTCTTGGATCAATGGCCACGAATCTGAAAGGATGTTTTATGGAGTATAAATACCCCATAACTTCAGATGAAAAAATAACAATCCTTGAATTAATTCATTAAACAACTTTGAACAAAATTCTGATTTTTCTAAGTACTTGCATTAGATTTTCATATCATTCTAAAAAGTTCTCAAGTACTTGAATTGCTATTGAGTTGTTTATCAATATACCACATCTTAGACTCATTCAAACCTTATTGTATCATTTGTACAAGATAGCTCAATCTAAGATAGTGGTGTGCTATCTTAGAAGTATTGTTAGAAGATTTGTAGCAAGAATCCCAGGGTGGGAGTTGTACATTTTCTGACAAGTATTGAATTAATCTCTTGTGGTGTGCATGAGGACTGGACGTACCCTTGGTTATAAGGGAAACCAGGATAAATCTCAAAGTCCATTTACTTACTGCAGTTTATCATTAAGCTTTTTCTTAAACACAGAAAAATTCAACTACCATATCACTAAAACAAGAGAATTTTATTTACACCTAATTCACCCCCCCCGCCCCCCCCCCTCTTAGGCATACTTCTGTACTTACAATTATAATATCTCTTAGACGATTTGATGTTATAGTGAAAGGTATTGATGTTTCTTGACTGATTTTGACTTTTAATGTGATATTTTTCTTCAGCAGTGTTTGTGTAAAGATACGATTCTATATTGATTTTTTTTAGCGTTCTTCTTACTTGTATTATACTATCGACATGATTTCTAAACTCACCTCCTTTGTTGTTTGTGTTTGACTGGCTTGGTCATGCGTTTGCAAAATCGCAGTTGTTACAGGTTAATGAGTCTTGAAGTTTAAGTTTGGGAGGAACCCAGCTGTGATAGGTGATACCGGGAATAAGGGTTTTAATTTGTATTTTACTTATTTAATTTTAAATGAATTTTTTAATGAAAGTCTTAGAAGTACTAGTAAATTTTTAGAATTAAATCAAGTAATTATACTTAAATCAAACTTATTGAGATTGCACTATTTTAATGGAGACAATAAGTTTAAAGCGTTCCTTTTTGATTTTTGAGAAACATGATATCCTAAATTAAAAATAAAATTATTTATTTTCTTTGAAATAGATTTTTATTTATCCGCTGCAAATTTTATAGCAATATGATATAAATTACTATATATATTATTTTGAGATTTAGGATGTCACATTTGTGATATCAGAGCAAGTCTGTCCAATCAGGCCGAGTGGGTTATGGGTCACATAGTCAGTTGTTAAGTTTGAGCCAATTGTATTTATTTGTGTTCCCTGTTATGTTAAGTGTTGATACATTACCTATTATTCTTGTGTTAATCCGACTACATCTAAATAAGTGGTTAGGGAAATCATTTGAATTTATTTTATTAATCCGACTACATCTAAATAAGTGTATTCTATAAATTTATTCATGTGCAGAAACTGTATCCTCGCTGGAGAAACTGTATCCTCGCTACATATATTGTATTCTATAATTTTTTATACTTTACTTTGGGACCGCTGGGAATCTCTTCCAAAACAAATACATTTTACTTTTTATTTCAATTTGGGTTTAGGGTGTCAGAGAAATTATATCCTCGCTGTCCTCTCGTTTCTTTTTTTCTCTTTCTTTTTATCTTATTTCTTCTTGTGTGCTCAACCGCTCCCCCACCCCTTCTTTCCTTTCTACCGATGATGTTTACTTACCTTTCTTTTTTATATATTTGTTTTTTTTAATTATTTATTGAAATTAAGTTTTGGGCTCCAAGTCCACTTACTTTTTTTTTAACTTCAGACCTTCAATAATTCTTTTTTAACAAATCCAACATTTTTTTATTTATTATCATGTTTAATCAATTTCTAAAAAAAAATTATTAAACGTTAATTACATGAAACATCTTTTTAATCTTTGAGTTGTTATGACACAAATTGTACAACTTAATAGTTCTAACACTCGTTTTTATAAATAAAAAAATCTAAAATCGACTTTTAACTTTGATTATTTAGATGTATCATCTTTTTAGTATTTGAGTTTTTTAAGACACAAGTTGTACAACTTGATGGTTTAAGAACTCCGTATAACAAAAATAATAAAACTACTCTTAAACATGTTAACTAGATGTGATATATGTTTAGTCCTTGAGTTTTTAAGATACAAGTTGTACATCCTGATAGTTTTAAAAATCATATTTTAAAATGATTATTGACATCAAACAAACTCATTTTGTTTCATCAAAACAACTTTTTTATCAACAACAAAACCAACCTTCTTTTAAAACAATCAACACATCCATATTTTCTACCCAAGAACTACGTAGTTTTGACATCTTCATCGCACTTGGAGATACGTAGAACCACAAGATCTATCGTGTCAAGCGCGATAATTAAAATTTCTTTTTTTCCCCCTCTATTTTAAGCATATTTTTATTTCAACATTCACATTCATGAAGAAAAAAAAAACAATTTATATTTTCATTTAAATAATAAGGAGAAAACAAATATATTTCAGATAACATAAATTTTGTACAATTAATTATAGGTAATCATTTTTAAGGGATGTCGTAGGATACTAATACCTTCCCCGTGATAATCGACTCCCGAACTCGAAACTTGATTTCAAAGACCATTATTTTTTGTTTTTAAGGATTTCTAAATGTTTCTATATTTTTTATAAACTTTGGTACTTACTCCATTAAATTTTAGAAATATTCAAAATTTTAGGCCGCAACAATGTTATAAATTGATCCAGAACCACCTATTTTAGTGAATAAAGAAGAAGAGAAACTTAGAGAAAATGTGAAGTTATCTCACAAAAAATATTAGTACCGACTAGAGGTGAAGTTATCTCACAAAAAATATTAGAACCACCTATTTCTAATGCTCTATTGTATATTCTGTGACACCCTAACCCCCCAAGCAAAAAAAATTAAATTACTTTTTTATTTTTTTAAAATAGTGAATTCTTCAAACAAATAAATATACAAACTTTCGAATATATATTTTTTTTTTATTAAGGTAAAGAGTATCACATAATCATAAACACGTCGAATAAATTCAAAGGTTCCATCAAACTTAACAACTTGAAGTCACAATATCAGGCAACAAAATCCTTTTTGAAGTACACATACATATGTTTTAAATTAACTCCAATTGTAGTCCCAACCCGGTGTCACTATCAGAGTGGGAATTCCCAATTAAAAAAAAATGCTCAAAATAACATCAACACAACGCATATAATAAGATTCTCCAAGACATGATGGTTTCCACCCCTCTGATAGTACTAGTCATCACCTGCAACTTACAACTCGTCTGCGTCCATCGCAAACGCCAAACACAAACAACAAGGGGTGAGTATCGAAATTATGTAATAGTATAAGATAAACGAGGAGAACACACAATTAGTCAAATAAGCACAAACAAGAGGAACACTCAAGATCATAATATCAAAGGTTAATCTAAATAAATCACAATAAGGCAACCACAAGGATGAAATGCTATGCATGTCCTATACTCTATACTTCATCATCATTTGGTACCATTCTACTCTGAAGTACTTGGTTAGGAGGCATGATACTATGCCACTACAAGAGTGGGCGGACAATTCATGAATGGCCAAGTACTCATAGATCCCCTCAACTCAACCTGAGACACATATACGCGACAGTCGGGGTACTCTTGTGTTGCACGGTAGTTCCCGGCCTTAGGGAATAACCCACTAATCCACTTAGGAATTCCGCACTAGATGTACCCCTAAGGTCTATCAGTCTTACCTTACAGCTCGACTGTAGCCCTCCACGATCAGGCTTATTCAGTTGTACTTCCCCGAATCACTAGGTTTGTCAAACCCTCCCTATATGAAAATTGTCAGAGTTAAAAGTTTTTATATTTGAGAGCCTAATAGCTCATAACTTTTAATGCCCACACGCACACTATTTTATTGTCCAAAAAATACCATTATGAATCAAGTTTATACTTTCATGTAAGATCTTCTCTTACTTCTATCTTTAAATGAGAATCCAATTATGGATTTTTTTATAAAAACAAGAGCAATCTTGCTTTTTTGTTTTTGTTAATTGTTGAATGTAAAGTCTACATTTCCATACAAGATCTTTGAATGTATTATTTCTTTTTTTTGAATGTCAATTTGACTAAAAAGAAAGAATTTTGACACCAAATGTTGTTGGAGTTTTTGAGAAATCATCAATAAATGCATTTGGCAACAACTTTTTCTTACATGATGAAAGTTGTTGATGTTGAAACATGGTTGATATTAAAATTTTAGAGAACTTTTGTTAGAGACACATTGAGTTTAAATTTGTGAAAATTTTTACATACATCATCTATGTGATATAAATTTTAATCTAACAAAAACAAAATTGAAAAAAAAATGAATTGACAAAAAATTATATTGAAATGATAAAAACTAGGATACCAAAACAAATTTTATTTTAATTTTGTTCTTTAAAATAATGTTTAAAAATTGATTTTCAAAAATTGATTTTCAAAATCAAAAACCAAAAATAAAAATTTATTCAAACTAGCCCTTCAATTTTAACCAAATCTTCTTCAAATCTTAATTAAATCTTCATTAAATCTTCTTCAAATCTCGATCATATTTTCTTTTCAACTTGGTCAAATATCTTCTTCAATTATAAATTTGAATGAAATCTTATTTTAAATTTTCATCAATTATAATTTTGAATCAAATCTTTATTTTAAATTTTCTTAAAAAACAATGAATCTTCTTTCATACTCTTTGAAGTCAACTATATGTTCTCATAAAATACTTTTGTTAACATCAAAACTATAATTACAATAGTAAATATAATGAAATTAATATACAAAAATTAGAACAACTAATTTCTAACTAAAGTAATTGACTTGCAACTAACACAAAATTAAAGTATGTAACTTATAACAAATTTTACATCTCTAATATGCATTTTTATTGAATACCGTTAGTTTTGCACTAGTTTCAATAACTTATTAAATGAGTTTAAATTTTGTGTAAAATTTTACATACAATCATTTATGTGATATAAATTTTCATCTAACAAAAAAAAAAACTTGAAAAAAAATTAAATAAAAATAGAAAGAATTGACAAAAAAAATTAGATTGAAAGGATAAAAACTAGGATTACCGTACAAATTTATTTTAATTTTGTTCTTTAAAACAACTTTTCAATTCTTTTTTAAAAAATAGATTTTAAAAACCGAAAACCAAAATTCATTCAAACTAGCCCTTAATTCAATTTTAAAATTGATTTAGAAAATAGAATTTAAAACTAAAAACCAAAAATCACACTGGCGCACAATTTTCCTTCAACTTGACCGTAGTTCAATTAATTAATCATCGCAAGATCAATGCGTTGATTTAAATTTTTGCCATATAAAAAGATTTTACATCATCTCAATTTAAAGTTTACATTATATAAAATTAACAATATAACATATAATTTTATATTTATGTAAAATTTTATATGAATGATCTACATAGATCATAATTATAAATTTTAATGATACAAAAAACAAAAAACATTTGAGAGATAAAAAAGAGAGAGAATCCATAATAAAAAAAATACTAATAAGCCTCACATATAAGGCAATTGTCAATTAACACCACAAATAGTTATTTCACCAAATGCAACCAAATAATTAGATATGAAACAAATAAAATAATTAGATTTTCTTCAACAGAAAAACTTAGATAAAGAAAATAAATAATAAATACAAACAAAAGGAAAATATTATTCCTTCATTCCTTAGTTGAAAACAGGAGGAACTTGGAGAAGTATATGCTCCAATGTCACCACTAATTTGATACTTAGGTTGTTTATTAGGAGTGAACAAACCAAAATGTCGTTCTGTTTTAGCAGGTCCTTTTTTATTTTCATCAAACATAGCAAACAAATAAGTTTCCAATTCTTGATTAGGCCTTTTAGGAGTCCCATTAGACACATGCTTAATCAAATTACTATAGTAAGCTTGTGCATTTTCAACTGTTGCAGCAACACCACCATCAGAAGGCCATCCACTTTCTGATACAACAACTTCCAAATTAGCACCACCAACTTTCTCAAGAGCTGAATAAAGAGCTCCTAATGTTGCATCAAATAAATTTGTGTATTTATATTCCCCATCATTCACTTGAACTGTTGGTGAATTTAATAATGCAAATGAAAGTTCAATTTCTTTTGGGGCACTTATGTAGCTAAAATAAGTGTATACATTAGCAAGAAGTGGTGCATCACTCTGCAAAAGAAATTGAACTATTGAAGATATATATGAATTTGAAGAACTACTAAATGCTCCTGTTGATGGAGGATATGAGCTTCCTAAGAAATCCAATTGTATAGCTGTTGACACTTTAATTTTATTTTGTAAGTTGGCAGATATAAGTACTGCATTAATGTTCTGCATTGCTGGGAGAATAAATTGCGATGTTGGATCATTAGGATTTATTTCATTACCAACAACAATATACCTAAATTTGACATCTTTTGAATATTTTAGTATATAGTTTTGGACCCAATAAGAAGCTGATGAAACCCCAGTGGCAATTGTTTGAATGTTTTCATTAGGGACTCCAATGACAAGTTCTATGTTGGAACCTCTTAAGGCTTGTAATGTTGCTTCATCAGGGTCATAAATTCTCATTCTTTTAATGTTATTTGATTTTAAAAGATCTATAACTTCATTAGCTGGAGGCAAGTTATCTGCCACTCTTCCATAGCAAACTCCTATTGATTGTGCTGCTGCATAAATTAAAACAATAACATGAGTTAAAATTTTGTGTGATCTATATCTTTATAAAGTTTATAAAGTTTTTTTCAAACATTATAACTTTTTGGTTAAATATATTTGTGATCTTTATTAAAAGAACCAATTTTTATTTTCATCTTGGCAAAAAAAAATATCTATTCATATTTCAACAAATTTTAAATCTATTTTAACCCCCTTTTTTTTTTGTCTGTCTATTTTTTACCCCTTTATTAACTACCTATGTGTTTAAAAAGATGGTCATCTGAATGTGACATTCAATGACGTATTTGGTGTAATATAAGCATGTAATTTCGCCTAAAACATCAACTATATTTTTGCCATTTGGGCTCCGGCACCTGACCAAACATTAAGAGTACTACAAAAATTAAAAAAAAGATAATTAAAGAATAATTAAATTTGGCTAGTTTTATGTGGTATATAATAATATATTTTGAAGTATACAAACAAAAAAAAAAACTAAAATTCAATAGTTTACAAAGACATAAATATATGGGTAATTTATATTTAGAGATATAACAAACAAGATAACAAATTTTTAGACGCATAAATTGTTCTTGTAAAAAAAAAGCATAGATTGTTCGTATATATATATATTAACTCTTAAATTTATTTAATTTAAATAAATTCAAAAACTACTTGATTTAGTTTTAATATGAGATCAAAACAAAACAACATATATTGTTAGTATTCGTTATGGATTTTGAATTAACTTTATTTTATAATGATCAATATTAAAAGTTACTTGAAGAAAACCCTATTAATATATAGTTTAGAGAGACCATAACATAAATTAAGATCAAACAACTACCTGTTGTTCCTGTAGTCTCCAATCCAATACCAAGCACAAGAAGCAATAAGAAGAAAACCATAGCTAACTAAACAACTAAAGAGATGAAAGGAACTTGACAAGAAAAGAAAAAATATGAGAGACACAATTTTCCGATCTCTTGAGATGGTTTTTTGTTTATTAAAATTAATCCCTCTCTATATATATATATATACATTGTGCTCGTACTCCATCATAAATTTCTTAATTGCACATAATATGAGTGATATCTTTTACTAATATTATACATATTTTATGAATATAATTATTTTAAAATCAAATATTGGACATAACAAATAAAATCAAATCAAATATTGGATATAAAAAAATCAAATTAATATTGAATGAAATTTTTATACATATTTTTAATAGTCAATGTTAGTTATTACTACTTCATTAATTAGATTTTATTTTTGTTAGACGGAGAATTTGAATCTATGACATCCTTTCCCTTCAACTCTCTCAAACTATCGTATAATTCCCATAAAGTTTTTATAAATTACATCAAATATTTTTAAATCTAGTTAACTTCTAAATAAATTGAAACGGATTTTTTAAATTGTTATAGTGTATACTTAATCAAAAATTTTACTCATGTGCTTTTTTTTTTTTGTTGAAAAAAATTATAAATTGTAAAATTATTATTCTAGAAACTTATTCATGTGTAGCAAGTGTATCCTCGATGCAGAAACTGTATTCTATAATTTTTTATATTCTACTTTGGAACCGCTAGCTGCGAATCTTTTTCAAAACTAATACATTTTACTTTTTATTTCAATTTGAATTTTGGGTGTCACAGAAACCGTATCCTCGCTATCCATTCGTCTCTTTCTCTCTATTTTTTCTCTCTTTCTTTTTATCTACTTTCTTCTTCCGTGCTCAGTCGCTCACCCACTTGTAACACCCTAAACCCCAAAATAATATATAATAATTTATATCATATTTCTATAAAATTTGCAGCGGATAAACAAAAATATGTTTTCAAGAAAATAAAAACTTTTATTTTCAATTTAGGATATCACGTTTCTCAAAAATCAAAAGGAATGCTTTAAACTTCTTTACTCCATAGTGCAATCTCAATAAGCTTGATTTAAGTATAATTACTTGATTTAATTCTAAAAACTTACTAGTACTTATATGGTTTTGATACAAAAGTCGTTTAAAATTAAATAAGTAAAATACAAATTACAACCCTTATTCCCGGTATCACTTATCAGAGCGGGGTCCTCCCAAACTTGAACTTCAAGACTCACTAATCTGTAACTACTGCGATTTCGCAAACGCATGGCCAAGCCAGTCAAACACAAACGACGAATGAGGTGAATTTCGAAATCATGTTAATAGCATAATCACATTACAATATATCAAAATATTTAAGTAAATAGTATCATATTATAACATCAAAGTCACTCAAGTAAAATGATCATCAAATTATAATATGCATCAAATCATCTAAGAGTAATTATTATTACTTTTGAAACACATCAATCACAACGAAACAATCACTATAAAATGCAATGCTACGCATGAGCTTAGACTCTACTTTACAATGTGGTACCATTCTAACTCTGAAGTACTTGGTTAGGAGGCTTGATACTATGCCACCACCCTGATGGACGGACAATTCAAATTGGCTATGTCCTCATAGTGTTGAGACAAACTCTATATTTAAAGTTTTGATGAAAATAAACAAAGGTTAATTAAGAAAATTAATTATGATTCTAAAATGTTATGTCAATTTAACATGTGTTTTTGAGTGGATTTAATTAAGAACATAATCAAGCAAATCAAGAAAAGACAGCAACAAGATCGTTCTACATCATAACAGAGAATGATCTCCAGCTTCAACAACTGTCCATCACAGCATATTGGTCAAACCTTTTCTATCTCTTTGACAAAGAGTCTGCCCTGGAAATTATTCATATCTAATTAGTACATGGCAAGGAACAAGTAGGAATCATCCAAACTCAAAAAGGTTATTTGATCTCAAAGATCAAAGGACTCAAAGACAGACAAATGTCATGACAGTCTGCAAACTCCAAAAATCAAATGTCAAGAAAGTTCGATCAATCTGGGCATATGACAAGACAATTACAAAGGAAATCCAGAACGTTTAAAACGGGAACTCCAAAATGATTATTGAAGCTCAAGAAAGTTCAAACTGACAAACCAAGAACGTTAATAATTCTCCGTTTTCTGCACAAAGACAGCAACTCTGTTTCTTCTCCAAATTGATCTGTAATTCATCTCCAACATTCTCAAGCTACACTCAAGACTCAAGACAGATAGTGTACCATCCAAGATCAATAAAGAAACGTCAAGAGTATTTTCTAAAAAGGACAGAATTGCTTTAAATGCTAAACCATTAAAGTCAAAAAGCTATTTCAAAGAAGGATTATTTTTATTCTAAAAATAATGTTTCAGTCAAAAAGCAAAGTCTCTCCAACAGCTCTTGTACTTTCATTCAGTGCCTCTACAGCCTATAAATAGAAGGCCAATATCCCGATTCAAGGTAAGAAATAGTTTGTGCAATTGTCATTAGATCATTTGTAAAGAATCAATTCTCAAACAAGAGTTGAGAAATTTTAGATTCTTTCAAAACAATCAAATTGTAAAAATTCAAACTATAAGAGTTTCTTTATAGTTTGTTTTAAGATTACTTCCTATCAAGGTTAGATAGGTATGATAAATAGAGAGATAGGATAGAGAATACCACACAAGGATTTTCTCTATCCTATCTCTCTATTTATCATACTGAATTAATTAAAACATAAACTGATTTTCTGTTTTCAACTAATCAAGGAACGTTCTCCGTTTTATTATAATTTGATGATCATTTTACTTGAGTGACTTTGATGTTATAATATGATACTATTTACTTAAATATTTTGATATATTGTAATGTGATTATGCTATTAACATGATTTCGAAATTCACCTCATTCGTCGTTTGTGTTGACTGGGCTTGGCCATGCAGTTTGCGAAATCGCAGTAGTTACAGATTAGTGAGTCTTGAAGTTCAAGTTTGGGAGGACCCCGCTCTGATAAGTGATACCGGGAATAAGGGTTGTAATTTGTATTTGGTACTTATTATTTTACTTATTTTAAACGACTTTTTGTATCAAAATCCATATAAGTACTTAGTAAGTTTTTAGAATTTAAATCAAGTAATTTATACATTAAATCAAGCTTATTGAGATTGCCACTATGGAGTAAAGAAGTTTTAAAGCATTCCTTTTGATTTTTGAGAACAGTGATATCCTAATTGAAAATAAAAGTTTTTATTTTCTTGAAAACATATTTTTGTTTATCCGCTGCAAATTTTATAGAAAATATGATATAAAATTATTATATATTTATTTGTGGTTTAGGGTGTCACATAGTGGGTGAGACGACTGAGCACGGGCAAGAAGAAAGTGCATAAAAAGAAAGAGAAAAAAATTAGAGAGAAAGATACGAATGGGATAGCGAGGATACGGTTCTGTGACACCCAAAATTCAAATTGAATAAAAAGTAAAATGTATTAGTTTGAAAAAGATTCGCAGCTAGCGGTTCCAAAGTAGAAATATAAAAAAATATAGAATACAGTTTCTGCATCGAGGATACACTTGCTACACATGAATAAGTTTCTCTAGGAATAATAATTTTACCAATTTATAATTTTTTTCAACAAAAAAAAAAAAGCACATGAGTAAATTTTTTGATTAAAGTATACACTATAACAATTTAAAAAAATCCGTTTTCCAATTTATTTAGAAGTTAAACTAGATTTAACAATATTTGATGTAATTTATAAAAACTTTATGGGAATTATACGATAGTTTGAGAGAGTTGAAGGGAGAAGGATGTCATAGATTCAAATTCTCCGTCTAACAAAAATAAAATCTAATTAATGAAGTAGTAATAACTAACATTGACTATTAAAAATATGTATAAAAATTTCATTCAATATTAATTGATTTTTTTTATATCCCAATATTGATTTGATTTTATTTGTTATGTCCAATATTTGGATTTTAAAATAATTATATTCATAAAATATGTATAATATTAGTAAAAGATTATCACTCATATTATGTGCAATTAAGAAATTTATGATGGAGAAATTTATGAAAATAAATCAAATATCACAATAATATAAAATGATGGTTCTCTTAATTGAGTGAGTAACCTAGGACAACGAGGGAAGAAAATAGATGTTGATAATTTTTTAAGTCGAGATTATTTGGTCATCATATTGGTAGGGTCTGACAAGCCTAGTGATTCTGGGGAAGTACAAATGAATGAGCCTGATCGTGGCGGTCTGCTGTTGAGCCTTAGAGCAAGATTGTTAGACCTTGGAGGTATTCGGTTGGGGAACTCCTAGGTGACTTGGAGGTAGCACTCTAAATATCGGGAGCTACCATGCAATACATGTTTACCCCGACTGTCGCGTATATCTGTCTCGGGTTGAGTTGAAGGAGTCTATGAGGACATGGCCAAATTGAATTATATGTCCACTTGCGTGGTGGCATAGTATCAAGCCTTCTAATCAAGTACTTTAGAGTTAGAATGGTACCAAAGAAAGAGGAGGAATCTAGAGTATAAGAGCATGGATAACATTACTTGATTTGTGTGTTTACTTACTTGATGTTGTGGATTGTATCAATGTTTTACCTTGACTATTCTTGTTGATTGTGACTTGATATGATACGGTGTTTAATATATTTTACGTGCTCTTCTCAATTATTTATATTGTTACATGTTTTTGAAGCTCACCCCTCGTTGCTTGTGTTTGGCGCTTGCGAGAGCACAGTTATTTCAAGTTATCGTTTGGTGATCCATGCTCTTATAGGTGATGTTGGGTCAGAGTAATTTGTAATATTTTTTTGAGTTATGAATTAATTTAGGTTCTTGGAAATTTGACCGATCATTTGTAATATTTTTATCTTTGATTCGGAGTTAAAAAAATTATTTGTCTCTAATTTTAGAACTTTTTTTTTTATGTCAGAACTATTTATTTAATAAACCTTAACTATATTCGATATTAAAAGAATTTTTATTGAAAATTTTTTATGCAAACATTTTGTGTAAGTGTGAATGTGACGTCCTGAACCTTATAGTTTAAAGGAAAATTTTTACACTCTATTTTGGAACCGCTGTGAATCTCTTTCAAAACTAGTGCATTTTACTTTTTATTTCAATTTGGGTTTAGGGTGTCATAGTTGTGGTATTAGAGCAGGTCTGTCCAATCAGGCCGAATAGATCGAGCGTTGGTTCAGTGTTAGTCAAATGTGAATTGTGTTAGTTGTGTTTACTTTTGTACCATTATTATCATTATAATATTAGGATAATCAACTATTGGTTCTTATTTTTAGTTATGTGTATTTATGTTTGTGATAATTTGAGATTTTTCTTTTGTAGTTATTACTATTTTTTTTGTTTGTAAAGTTTGTTAGATATATATGCCATGTAGGTATATTCTACTATCGTGAACCACTGCTTAAAAGTCATTTGAAACTCTAATGATAATGAATTACACTCTTTGGAAGTATGATTTAACGATTAAGATATTGACTTGTTTGACGTTAGTTATGTTTTGAAGGACATAATCATTTTTCCTTGTTTTTCGAATGGACATTGATCTAGTAATTGCCTCGGCCGTAAAATTTGAGAAGAAATTTAAATTATACTTGCCATCATCATTAGTGGTTTGAGTGAATTTCAAACACACCGGTCCACAAAAGTGGTCCACTATAGCATTTGCCATGTGAAGTATTTAGACATTGAAAGTTTGAAATTTCTAAGTACTGTTTTGGCTTAAAACGATGTTGTAACGTACATATATCAAAGGAAAAAATGGAATAACTTGTTTGTAGTAGATTGAGATAAAGATGAGTATGTTTTTGTAATATAATATGGGAGTTTTATGTTTGAGTATAAAGATTGTGTGCTTTTACTTTATATATTTCAAATTTTGTGAACTGCAAAGATTCTTTGCTTCTTGTGGTTTCTTTTGCTTCTTGTTTTTGACTTTTCTTTCTTGGTTTTGCTGTGTATTTTGGTTTATGTTTAAATTGCAAGTTAGTGAATTTGTGTGTATTAAGTTAGTAGGTATGGTGTGTTGTTGGCTGGTGGTATTTGGAAAATTGATGACTTCTATCATTTTAAAGGGTTTTGTCTGAGATGGAAATGAATTATAATGTTTAGTGACATTTAAAACATGATTGTAGAAGCTAGTCATATGCGTTTGGTTTGGCTGTGTTGCATACTGTTTTATGCTGCATACCTACCTATGGGTTTTACTTCTCATGATGATACAGTTATAATATTTGATTTTGTTCTTACATGGTGGTGCCCTGCACTGGTTCTTTGGTTTATTAGTAACAAATGATTATGTCTTTGTGTAATATTCCCTAGTTGAGCTGTAGTGTTGTTCTAATTTATGTACCTCCCTATTTTTAACCTTTGGCACAAACTTGCAAGACTCATATTTGGATGACACATGCTACTAGTTAGTATTTTAATGTTCACTTTGGAGTTGAAAATAGTTAGTGTGCCTTTTCAAATATGAGGTGAACAGTGTTTTTACATTTAGTATTTGAATAATTGAATGATTACATCATAAGTGAATCTATAAATAGAAGGGATGACATGCCGACTGAAAAAAAATAATTAAATTTCTATTGTTGTTTGGGTCTTGAATTGATAATGTTCCATATATGTTTGGTCAGTATTTTTGTAAGGTATCTAAATTGATTTATGGGTTTTTAGGTAGTTTTTGGGAGCTAAGTCTTTTCTTGTCCGATTGGTTGTATGTTTGGGTGTGAGCATATATGATTAATTTGTATCAGGGTTACTTTGCATGGGTTATTTGTATCAACACTTTATATTCAATGGTTGATCTTGCACTTCTTATGCAAGGTTAGTTTCATTAATATATATTGCTACCTTATATTCAATGGTTGATCTTGCACTTCTTATGCAAGGTTAGTTTCATTAATATATCTTGATGATTAAACAAAACAAAAAAAAAAGGTTCAAAGCAATTTTCTAAAATATAGTTTAACTTTGAACATGGTTTATGCACTGTTTCATTCATTTTAGTTTGCTAATGTGTTATACTACGTCTAGCAAATAGTTACTTCTCTTATCTATTACTTGAAAAATCTCTGTTCAATTTGTGTTAAGTGATATGGATTATTAAAAAAAAACAATAATAAATTTAATTGTAATAAATTTAGGGTAGATGGTTTGCTATGATAATATACTACATATTTAGAATCATTGTTGAGTTTTGAAGTAAACTTAGAATCATGGTGCTAGTTAGTTGGACAAGTTATAGGAATGTGTTCTGATTTTTTGAATATAAGAGTGTTTGTGGTTTAGGTGTTCTAAATGGTTTTGTAGGGAATTTGTGTATAGAATTTAGAGTTGTTAGGAGTGTTTAAAAGTGGGATGATTCAATGTTTCTTCTTTTTTATTGTTGGTCAAGTTTAAATTAAATGTTATTTCTATTGTTGTTAGTCATTGTGTTAGGCAATTTAGTAAATTTAGTTCATTATCACTAGTTGATTTGACTATCTTTTACTTACTTGATATATTAATTTAATTATTTAACTGAACCTTTTTTTTTTTGAATTATAGATTATACTTAATTTGTTTTCTAAGTGAAATACACAAGGTTCCTAGCTATTTTTGGCATATGAATAATTATAATAATCTAAAGGTGTGATTGAGTTCCGGTAGACGTTATTTTTAAATTATTGCCTTATAATTTTTCTTGGTGAGTTGAATACAAAAGTACTATTTTCTTTGTTTTATGACTATGATTAAACAACATAAATTTTATGACTATGATTTTGTTTTATGGCCTTGAGTTGATATATGCATTTCTGTTTGTAATTATTGAATGTGTGGAATATTTTGAATGTTCCTCTATATGTCTAATGTGACACCCTAAACTCCATAATAATATATAATAATTCATACAAGAATTTTTTTATTTTTTAATTCGCAGCGGATAAGGAAAATTTGTTATTTAGAAAATAAAAAAAAAAATTATAACTAATTTAGGATATCACAATTCTCAAAATTAAAAAGAAACAATTTAAACTTTTTCCACTCATAAAACAATGCAATCTCCATAACTTGATTTAACTATAATTTCTTAGTTCCAAAAGTTTACTTGTACTTATAAGATTTTCATCTAAAAAGTTATTTCTAATTAAATAAATAAAAATACACTTATGACTCTCATTCCCTGTATCACCTATCAGAGTGGGGCTTCTCCCAAATCTGAACTTCAAGACTCATTAACATGTAATAACTGCGATTTCGCAAACGTAGGGCCAAGCAAGTCAAACACAAACAACGAAGGAGGTGAGTTTCAAAATCATGTTAATAGTATAATATAAGTAAGAAGAACATGCAAACAATCATAATAGACTGTATCATAATCACATTACGATAAACCAAAATATTTAAGTAAATAGTATCATGATATAACATCAAAGTCACTCAAATAAAATAATCATCTCATTATAATATGCATCAAATCATCTAAGAGTAATTATTATTACATTTGAAATACATCAATCACCACAAAACAATCATAAGGAAATGCAATGCTATGCATGAGCTTAGACTCTACTTCACAATGTGGTACCATTCTAACTTTGAAGTACTTGGTTAGGAGGCTTGATACTATGCCACCATTTCGGTGGACGGACAATTGAAATTGGCCCTGTCCTCATAGATCCCCTCAACTCAACCCGAGACACATATACGTGACAGTCGAGGTAAACGTGTGTTGCGTGGTAGCTCCCGACATTTGCAGTGGTACCTCCAAGTCACCTAGGAATTCCCTACCCGTATACCTCCAAGGTCTAACAATCTTGCCTTAAGGCTCGACAGCAGACCGCCATGATCAGACTCATTCAGTTGTACTTCCCCGGAATCACTAGGCTTGTCAGGCCCTACCTATATGACGACAAAATAATCTTCAATATCTCATCACAATTTTATAACGTCATTAATCATACATAATCGTAATCATCATATAAACTCATCACAATTTTATAACATTACCATTATCGATAAAAAATCAGCATTATCATCCCGCATAATATATAATACCATGCATCCATATTTTATTATCGCATCACATAAATTTGTCTAATCAAACATATGCATCAAATTCATTTGAAATCAAATATCATAATAATATCAAATATCACGCATTTAACGAAATTAAATCAATCAACACCTTATAAATATTTATATTCCATATTTTAATATCACATTAATCAATTTATCAATCAAAGGGCTACTGCTGTACGTAGCGAGCCCCGAATGAATTGTTGGGGAATACAGTTTTTCCGTTCATCTCACATTATATTATACTCATGAATTCAAACGCTCTCTCACCCCTTACCTTATTTCAACGCTTTCACACACGAATATGATTCCACGAGAAAACAACCTTTGTCCTTTGACTCTTTGTCCTTCAATGGATCTAACTCGACAATTTATAGGTGAATGTTAAATTAAATTATGAGAAAGCACTCTAAAGTTAAATTTCAAAATTCGGTCAAGGAAACTTAACATAAATCAGAAAACTAATTAGTGGATAATATAGCCACTTTTCATATGATTGTTTTGGCATTAGTTTCACTCAAATCGGACTTACCGTGAAGAAGAACGGTGCAAAATAACGAATTTTGTAAACGGAGAAATCCGGGTTGTTAAAAATCTGGAAAATTGTGTTAAATTGAATAGTTAAATGAGTAAAACAACATACTGAAATTTGGACGAAAATGGAGAAACTTTTTTGGAACAATTATCGATCACCGATACCAAACGATAGGTTGTTGTTGTGTTTCCTCTTTGATTTTAGAGCTGCCCGTCCAATTCCTTTATTTTAATTTAATTTTATTAACAATTAGGGTTCACACATGGGTAAAACCCATTGGTCCCTTTATTTATTTTTAAATAAAACCAATAATTACTAAACAATGTTTAACATTTTTTTCACTAATTTAATTACTATATATTGCTAATATTTCCAAACTATATTTTATAAAATAAAGTAATTATATTAAAATATTAATAATCAAAACTCTCATATTCAAAATAATCACTCTAATGATACGTTTTTTTCTTTTTAAAATACTCACATTAAAATAACTATCATCATTAGACAATATTCAAATTATAAAATAAATAGTATAAAATCAAACACTTATATTAGTTACTAAATCATACTAAATATATAATAATCACAATATCATAATAAGTATATAAAAATAAAGAAACTCAAACCCAATATTACCATTATCCTCAGATAATTATTTAAAAATAAATAATTAAAATAAAATATATTTAGAATTAAATTAATTTAATTAAGTACACATTAATATTAGTCCAACGCATAAAAGAATATTATATTAATTGAGTGCTTGAATATACACGTAAAATCACATAAAATCTTATTCTTCAAAATAATACACTAAAAT
>PGWS01035491.1:0-172480 GCA_002896235.1 Cicer reticulatum | reverse complement strand
TTGTGATCACCTGTCCATCAGGTAGCTCGTAGCTCTTCTCAACGGCCGAGCTTGTCTTTGAGGTTTCTAGCTCTTGTTCGTAATCAAGAGCAATATAGGCTAGTTTTTCCTTCACGTCTCTCACGATTTCGCGCTCGGCTGTAGTGGTAAATGAGTATCCACGCTCGGTTAAGATTTTCATCAGGGCGTCTGTGAGATCACGCCCGGCAAGATCCAAACGCAGGATTGCGTGTGGGAGGGCGTAGCCTTCATAGATTGGAACTGTGTGGCTGACACCATCTCCGGAATCCAGAACAATACCTGTGATAAGATAAAATTTCAAAGTCAAGCCTTACATTTATATAACATATGAGCCATGTTCTTTAGGCTATGCTTGAATATCAAATTGGTAGAAAATGAAATGGAATGCAAGAGGCATGACATCAACAAATACACATGTGCCATTTCACATTGCATCAATTAGCCAAATTTAAAGAAAGATTCACAAATATAACTCATATCTTTACAATTATGAAAAGGAAAATAGACATAGAAGAATCTTTACCAGTTGTACGGCCACTAGCATAAAGCGAAAGCACGGCCTGAATGGCGACATACATAGCTGGAGTGTTGAAGGTCTCAAACATAATCTGAGTCATTTTCTCGCGATTAGCCTTCGGATTAAGCGGCGCTTCCGTGAGAAGAACTGGGTGTTCTTCCGGAGCCACACGAAGCTCGTTGTAGAAAGTGTGATGCCAGATCTTTTCCATATCATCCCAGTTGCTAACTATGCCATGCTCAATTGGATACTTTAGAGTCAAAATACCTCTTTTGGATTGAGCTTCATCACCAACATATGCATCCTTTTGTCCCATACCAACCATCACACCGGTGTGGCGTGGACGACCTACAATGCTAGGGAACACAGCCCTTGGAGCATCATCACCGGCAAATCCTGCCTGCAATTATATAACACCTATCAAAACCATGTACAAAATGTTTTAAATCATGGTAAGAGTCATGTCGCGATTCCCCAAAGGCACAGTCAAGTCAAATGTAACTGATGCAGCCAAAATTGCAATTGAATGTGATCACCTATGAAGTATGGATATCGAGACGGACACCAGATACGACACTAACACTGACACAACACCATTAATAATTTGAGAAAATAAATTAATTGAATGTAATAAAGGTGTCATTGTTGTATCGTGTCGGTGTCAGATAATGGACCACGTATTCGATCAGAAGTGTCGGTACTACGAAGAAGATACCAGAAAAAACTATGATGTCGCCGAACCTTTTTTGTAAAAACATTTAACAAATCTAATAAGATCACAACAAGGTTGGATCCATACCTTAACCATTCCAGTCCCATTATCACAAACAAGAGGTTGAATATCCTCACCGTCAGCCATTTTTTAATGATTTCTGCGTAAACACACATGAAAATGAAACCAAAATCAATGTCTTTTCCAATTCCAAATGTAAAACAACTGAATATGAGATCTAAAGTTGTTAATTAATTCAATTAGTAGGTCAATTTTATTTGTGTCATCTTATTTTATAAGAACACGAGTAAACAAATTAATCAAAATCATGATCATCAAATCTATGCAGCATTTTACAATATGATCTAATCTAAGTGTAACAAAAAATAATAAGATTAACTTACGGAAAAAATGGAAAATGTAAAGATAAGATGTTGGAAAATGTGAAGAAAAAAAAGAAGAAAGTGATGTGTTTTTTTGAGTACCTTAGAATCTCCGAAATGAAAGAAGAAACGTGTGTGAGTGATTAGTTATGTGTTATTTTTCCTATTTTTAACGAACCTGGCTTGTGTGGTTGAGGTACCCGCGTTGTTGGTTTTTAAAAAAGGGAAAGTTAGTGAGTGGCAAATGAAATTCGACTCAAATGAACCGCAAATTCGTTTTAGAGAGATCGTGACCGTCTGTATGAATATTATAATTATTGTTATCCTCGCGGGTCATGTTCTTTGTTGGATTTAGCTGGCATTCCCAATAACATATTCACCTTTATTTTCAGCTTTTAAGCTGTGATTATTAAAGCAAATAAATAATAATAAAATAAATGACATTAAATTTTACAATCAACAAGTACTACCTCCAACCTTTTTATAAAAAGCTACTTACTTTTTACACGTATATTAAGAGAAATAAATAATAAATTTGTGTAAATGTTTTTAAAATAAGTTTTTGTATTAAATTGTATTTAATTTGATTTTATATATTTTAAGATAAATTATTAATATTATTAAGTAGTACATTAAAAATAATAATAATTAAGTATTGAATTGTGATTTCTAAATAATTTAAAAGATTTTTTGATTTAAAAAAATTATTTAGTATCGATTAAGATTTTAAAAGATTATAAATAATTTTTGAGATATTCAAATGAGATTTCTAAGATTTTTTAAAGAGAACAATAAAATTTGATTGCGTTATTTTCTACAACTTAAAAATTATCTCTTGTATTCAAAAAATATACGAATTTCGATGGATTGTTTACTGGTATGGATTTTGTGAGACTTTTTAGTTAAAAATATATAATCAACTCTTATTTAACAATCTCACCAAAAACTCTTTCAACAATCTTGCTCTTAATTTTCACCGTTTTTAATTCTCTTCCTGCGCATGTCAAAAAAAAATTTCTTCATCATTTACATTGCTTTTGCATCTTGTTAATTGCTTTTACGTTTTGATTATTCAGGTTTTTGTTATTTGTTATGTATTCCTTTTACTTTGCTTTTGTTGATTTTTTATTTCTTATTTTTTTTGTCGATTCTTCATGTATTCCTCACATTGACATATTTTTGTTGGTTCTTCGTGCTATTGTTGAATTTTTATTAATTACAAGTTAGTATGCTTTTTGTTGAATAAAAAAAAATTGATTTGGGTTCTTTATATTTTGTCACGTTAGTATTTTTTCAATTAACATGTTTTTTTATGTTTTGTCTTATCTAATAAAAAATTATTTTGCCTTGTTAAATAAAAAAGTTAGTTTGTTCCAAGTTATACGATTTAAGTTTTATGGTTTATGACTTAGGGTTTGAAGTTATTATTATTAGAAGGGTTTGAGGTTTGCCATTAAAGTTTGATGTTATTTATTTTGATTTTATAGGACCTAAAAGTATTAATTTTTTTAAAATATGTATTTTTAAAATAGTCACTTAAATTGAATAAAAAAATTATTTACGGACTAAAATATTGAGGACTTCATTACTATTATTATTCATTATTATTATTATTATTTATTTATTAATAGTAGTAGGTTGTTGTTATTTCTATTATTAAATTATTATTATTATTATTATTATTATTATTATTATTATTATTATTATTATTATTATTATTATTATTATTATTATTATTATGTTATTATTATTATTATTAGTGACCAAATGGGGATTTACAACAATGAAATAACAAACGAAAAAGCAGAAATAAAGATAATTATGAAGCTTGGACTATGAAAGATATTAATAAATTGTTGCACCTTTTGTTGGATGCTATAAATGATGGATTGCGTGATGTCAATGAGTCACTTAGCAAACAAAATGTAAAACGAATTATATTTCCTCACTTCAATGTTAATATCAAAGTTCTTAAAACTTATAATAATTACTTGAACCGAAAGAAGTGATTTATGAATCAATATAATAAGATTTCAATATTCATTAGAAACAAACAACTCTAGCTTTGGGATGAGACTTCCATACTAAGACTTTCACAGCTATTGAAAAAGTATAAAAAGAATAACTTGAAGGTGAGTTGTTCATAGTCTTTTTAATTATAGTAATAGTTACACTTGTAATACATCATAATATTTACAATATATTAACAATGAATAATTTATTATTTGTTAGTCTCACACTTAAATCACAACAAACTTCGAGAAGTAAATATGGTTGATTACAAATAGTACTATAACTATAAATATGTGAATAAGAGGACGAGATGTAAGCAATTATCATTATTGTCATGGAAAGATATTACAAAATGTATTAGTTGCTTGTAACTTTGATTTAGAATTCATGTACGTTATTAGCGTGTGGGAGGAATAGACTTAAAAATGCCCCAAGGTGATTAAGTGATTTTTAAATAGTAATTATGTTATTTTTTAACTTTTATACTATTTTTAAAAATTAAATATATTCTAATTTTATATGTATATTATTTGTAAATAGGTAATTATTTTTTGGTGGATTGCAGATTTTTTAATTGAGGTAAATTTTATGTTATGGTAATGATCCACAAAATATCATTGAGAGAATATTTGATATATGTAATCACGGTTCACAATCTTTAGGTCAGCGCCTCCATTTTTATTTAAGACACATACATAACTTGTATTGGCATGTGCTACACTTCATAATTTTCTTCACAAAGAATGTCGTTCATATGAATTTCGCATGTAGATGTATATTCATATATGATATTATCAATTAACGAAGACCATAATTATAAACCTAATGATCAAAGTCAAGAGCAAGAATACGAAAAAGCTAATTTATGGAGGAGTACTATAGCTACAAATATATAGATAAATGCTATTTGGGAGGACATGAAACTAGAAACTATTTTGTTGTTAAAAGATTGATCTATTGTCGCGCACAAGTCAAATACTCGTTTTGGACTTCAAAACAAGTGATCCGCCACTAAAAAATATTACAAAAAGCTCATATCACGTAATCAACATTTTAGACCCCATAAAGTTCAAAATTGGGCTTTGTTCCAACAAAAAGTTGTAACGCTTGCTCACACACATCAATTCGTTATCCAGAGCTCAAGTTATAGCCTACAAAGGGTCAATATGCAAATAATAACGTTAAAGTTCAATTCCACTCAATATTTAGAAATGTGCTAAAAAAACAAATCTTGGATAAAACGAGCTTTTGTTTAACACATGTAATACAGTAGGATGTACAAGTCATAAACGATGTGTACCAAAAAACTGCATTGATCAAAGATTTGAAAAGATATGTATACGTGGAGTGATTTGTTTTTATTTATTTTGAACTTAATATATATTTGTTATATTATATTTTGGTCATTCAATATGTTATAGAATTCATAAAATATTTGTGAGATCTTTAAATTACAAAGTATCATTAAAAGAGTCTTTGTGAAATCAATTGACTGTGTAAAGTTAAACCTTTTAAACTCTTAAAAAAAAAGTCTTTTAAAAATCTTATAAGAATAGTCTTTGAAAAACACATGTATTCCGTACAAAATCTTTAAAATCTTCAACGTATTTTCGTCTTTCCAAAATTAGTCTTTTCAAAGTTCAATATCAAATACATTTATATTTAACATTTCTCTAGTGTCTTTTTTAATAAATTTTTAGGTTAGAGAAAACGTAATATTTATATTCGAAGACATTAACAAAAGTGTTATTCATCGGCATGTTAAGACAAAATGATTTCGTCCAATAATAAATAAGAGCTCAGTGGTGTTTGTAACATTGTCAAATTCTAGATAGAAAGGACCTTTATGATTTTTGTTTAAATTAAATAGGTTTAAATTGTAGTTTTAGTCACCTTGTTTTTATTGATTTACGAAATTGGTCCCCCTATTTTAAAAGTGGACAATTTTAGTCTTTCTCTTTGGTTTTTAAACTAAAAAATTGTGACGTGGGATGTTTTAAATAATGTGGCATATCATACGGTGATGTAAAATGATTAACACCAATGAAATTAGAATAAAATATCGTAAAATTTAAGCTTTCAGCTTCAAAAAATTTCATATATTTAAGTTAATTAATTATATATAAAATAATTAATGCATCTAGATGGTTCTATATCATAGAATTGTATGTTACGTCATTTAAAATATGTCAAATCGTCATTTTTTAGTTCAGAAATATGAGCGATTGACCAAAACTGTCAATTTTAAAACAAATGACAAATTCTGTGAATAGATAATAATAGAGTGACCAAAACTACAATTAAATCAATTAAATATCTTCCATATGCAAGTGTAAAGGTTAATCACTCACTATGCGTAAAACTTTATGTTATTAATAATGACCTCTGTTAGTCTAAAGATATGAGAATTATTAAACAAATTATCAAAGATCGGTAGCGGAATATATTCAGGAGCAATGATTGAAACAGTTTGCAAATGTTATCAATATATGAGACAAGAAACAATGCTTAATTCAGAATGTTAAACAAGATATAAAATCATTAATTCATATATTCAAGAATATGCATTTATGTAATATCAATAAAGAGTAGGGATAAGAAACAATTGCACCACGATTTATACTGGTTCAGCTATCAATTAGATAGCCTACATCCAGTCCTAAAATCCAACAAGATTTCACCTTTTTCCAATAGAATGAATTGAGAACCTTTTATAGATTGTCCAGCTTCCTCAAAGCCTATCTATCTAACTCACTTCACTCTTGTTTCTATACCACCTAATCCTTGTAGTTAATCGCCTAACTCACACAAGATCTAGGTAAAGCCTCTTCTTGATGATCTCACATCAACAAAGATAACTACCAGTTTCCTTACTGGATTTCCAAACCTTTCAATTTACAGAAAATTGTCTTTTTCAAAGAATTAAAGAATATCAAGACTTTGACTCAATCATTATAGTATCTCACACAAAATGTATTTAGCCAATGGATATTTTGTGTGTTGTAAAACTTTTCTCTCAAAGTGTTTATCAAAGGTATTCAAAGATTATCAAAAGTTGTGAAAAGTTTTATGAAAGTTTTCTGAAAGTTATTTTCAAAAGTGATTGAATCAGCTTATATATATTCAGAAAAACACCAGGACAATCGATTGCCTAATCGATTTTATAATGCTGTGATCGATTGCCTAATCGATTTTCGCATGTCTTGTTTTTCTTGAATCTTGATCATATAAGCATGAATCGATTTGCCAATCGATTCCTTTAATACATCAATCAGAACCGATACTATGATTTTATCAGAATCGATTGAGTAATCGATTATAGGTGTTTTGTTCCAACAACGAGATCAAAACAATCGATTGCTCAGTCGACTTCATAATCATAGTTATAATCGATTTGGCAATGAGCTGAATCCTTTCTGTAACTTAAACAATAGCTTCAATCGATTCGTCAATCGATTGTGCTGATCACAGTGACTCAGACTTTTACATCAATCGATTTACCAATCGATTGTGCTGATCAAAGTGACTCAGACATAAACGTCAATCGATTTGCCAATCGACTGTGCTTGTTACAGAACCTCGGCTATTTTGACAAAATCTATGTGCCAATCGATTTAATTACAATTGTTCTGATAAATGATTAATCTGCAATCGATTGCCTAATCGATTGCCTCAAACTTGGAGTTTAAGAAATCTAAATCAATTGATGTCTCAATCGATTTATTGCATCACATAACTTATTCCTGATTTTAAAACTTTGTCACAATCGATTTGTCAATCGATTGATTCCATACATGGTTGGTTCTGTGACTTGTAAAATCGATTAATCAATTGATTGCCCAATCGATTGTCCAATGGATTGGATTTGTCCCAGAACTCAGGTTTCACTAAAAACCTTAACCTAATCGATTTCCCAATCGATTGGTGTAGTGAAAACACTTTGTTCTGAGTCAGACAATCGATTTATCAATTGATTCATCAGTTGATTTATTAGTTGATTGATTTATATTCATTGGCAAAGACTTAAGCATGAGACCATAGTGATTAGTCTAACAAACTAACTACTATGACACCTAATTACACAACATATAATTGCATCTTTCTCAAGCATATCCTCCAACTTTGGTTGATTCCTTGAGTTGCAAGATTTTTTTCGAAGTGTAAGTTGTCTGCTTGTTTGCCTGAAATGTTTCTCAATTCAAATCATTAGATCAATCAAATATTTCATATGTACTGTATGTTTGGGAATTAAATCAAAAACATGATCAGGGAAGCTCATGTCTTACAATCTCCCCCTTTTTGATTTAATGACAAACAAACAGTTTAACCTTGAGATTATTTTAAAATCTCCCCCTGAGTTTTGGAATGTATGATACATTTCAAAAAAAATGAGCACAACAGGGTACATTATAAAGTATCAGAATGCAATGTATCAGATACAATATCACATCAGAGCTAATATCATATCAAAGCATATCAGTGCATTCCATGATAAAAAATTATAAGTCCAGTTCAGAGCATATAAGTTCAATTTTAATCATGTATGTAATTTTCATTACATTATATCAGAGTAAAATTGATACCAAATCATGTAATATCATACAAGTTAAACCAATCCCCCCCTTTTGTCATTTAATGCAAAAAGAAATTACAAGAGAGAGTTGATCAAACAAAAAGAAACATAAGATATATACACAAAAAGATTACAAAGACATCATAACAAAAGCAGTACTAGAGCATGACAAAACAACAAAGAAATCAAAACCTAAGCAACTAATCTAGGGTTGTTCCTCATTATTATCAGCGGGAGAAGGAGAGACTGTTGTATTAACCTCAGCAAGTGTCTCCTCCCCATGAGGTTCAGAACTATCTAGGTTGGGTTGGTTTGGATCTTCAGTTGATTGCCGTCCAATCTCAACAATGTCTTCCAAAAGACATTTTGAGCCCCAAGTGCTCTTGGATTGCAGCGACATCTTGAACTACGGAGTCCAAAGTTGCTTGGAGCTTTTGCAGAGAGGCCTCCATCTTTGCACTGTGGGCAGCCTGTGATGCTATCAGCTCCAGCAGCTTAGCCATAATCTCATATGGTGCTTCAGCAGCTTCAGACGATTCTGCACTTGGTTGTGGTTGTTCAGTAGTAGACGAAGCTCTAGTCCATATGCCATTGATGCGTCTCAGTTGCATTTGGTTCACAATAGATTCACCAAATGTCAGGGTGGTTTTGACAGATTCTTCATTGGCCAGAGACACCTTGAAATGCCTCAGAATCTTCGTAACCAGTTGGGGATAGGGTAGCAGGTGCTTGCCTTGTGCTGACTCGATCATATTCAGCAGCACGATCCAAGCCCAGCTCATCCTGAGCTCTTTGTACAGTCCCCACAACAGGATAATATCCAGCTGCTGTACAACTGCGTGATTGCCGGCTCGAGGTACTAACATACGTGTTAGCACGTACATAAGCATCCGGTGATGAACTTTCATTTGACCTGTTGGAAGGGATACCTTATCAACAAATCCGTCGATCATCAGTTCATGTGTTGCTGCATGCTTGTCCACTGATGTTTCCCATCCTTCCTCATTAGAGGCACCTTCTGATCTTCCATCAATGGTGTAACCATAGAATGGTAAACCAGTGAGCTTGGAAAATTTCTCAAAAGTCATTGAGATCTTTTTACCCTTTACTTCAGCAGCAAAACCAGTTTTGGTTAGAATGAAAGTAGAGTAAAAAGCTCTTATTAACTTTGGATAAATTTCCAATGAGCAAGAGAGGAAATCTGCCAGTCCATGAAATCTCAAATGGTTTTGAAAGGTAAAACCATTTGAATCAAAATATGTGAAATCCAATGTTCTTGCCTCTTGGATTTTTCTCTTCAAGAAGGAAGCAGGAAGAGACGTGTCTTCAACTTGTTTATCTTTAGAAGGCAGAACCTTCTTTGGTTGAGGAGAAGTCTTGTTCTTCTTCTGGGTGGCTCCCTTCATAGCATCACCCATAAGTTTTTCCGTTTGAGGAGCTTTCCTCTTTTTACTTGGTTCCTGAGAAGTAGCAACAACTTTTCCTTTATCCTTGGCCAAAACTTTGTGTGTAGGAATAGAAACTCTTTTGGCCGGAGGTGAAGGAGGTGGAGGAGGTGGAGGTGAAGGTGTTCTTCCACTTGAAGTAAAAGATGAATCCAGTGAAATAGATTTAGATGATGATGATAGACGCCTTGCAGTTTGTTTGACACGAGCCATTGTAGATTGTTGATAGAAGATTGACTGAGAAGGATTAGATGCAGAAAAAATTTGAAGTTGGATGAGTGAACTGAGAGCAGTATGTGAAAAATGGGTTGAGAAATCGATTTAGGGTTTTTATAGCACTGTGCAGAATCGATTTCCCAATCGATTGTTTTTCACTTCTGGGTTTACCAAATCGATTGCCCAATCGATTAGGTTACTGTTGTATGAAAAGTATCTGTTACACCCACTTTCAACGGCTATAATTTTTCTCAACGGACATCTTGTAAATCGATTTCCCAATCGATTTCTTAATTGACCCTTCTTTACTAAATCGATGTCCAAATCGATTTCCTCTTAAGTTCAGAAAACTTCAAAATTCAACATCGATTCCCAAATCGATTCACATAGGAGTAGGTTTAAAACAAAACTGATCCAATCGATTTTCCAATCGATGCTCGGGTTTGAGGTATGAGAACTTCTCAAATTTTTGGATATCTTGACCAATCAATCGATTCCCAAATTGATTCTTTAAACACTTTTCCAAATATATAATCGATTTCCCAATCGATTGAGGTAATCCAAGTTTCAACAATCTGACTTCTGAGATGTGATAAAATCGATTATGAAATCGATTCCAGAGTTTGTGACAAAAAGAACTAAACCACTAAGTACCAAACAAATCGATTAGCAATCGATTATCGTGTTTCCAATTTGACAAATTTAAAACACTATGCATCATAAATCGATTATACAATCGATTATGTAATGCATTTTTCCTATCTGGCCACAAGATAATCGATGTAGCAATCGATTTGGTCATATGGATCAGATTTCATTGGGATCTATAATGCCAAGTTTCATTCTTATAAAGAAGAAACTGTCCTTGGGAAAGCCCTTGGTGAAAATGTCAGCCAACTGATCAGTTGTATTGACATATTTCAACTTGATCTTACCCTGTTGATATTGATCTCGAATGAAGTGATGCCTAATCTCTATGTGCTTAGTTCTAAAATGCATGACAGGGTTCTTAGTGATATTAATAGCACTAGTATTACCACACATAATGGGCATTGTACCTAGATCAACACCAAAATCTAAGAGGTGTTGCTGCATCCAAAGAATCTGTGAACAACAGCTACCAGCTGCTACATACTCAGCTTCAGCAGTTGAGAGTGCAACACTGTTTTGTTTCTTGCTATGCCAAGAAACAAGAGAGTTCCCTAAGTAGTTGGCAAGTACCAGATGTACTCTTTCTGTCCAATTTGCATCCAGCAAAATCAGAATCAGAATAACCAACTAGAGTGCAAGTAGATCCCTTAGGATACCACAAACCTAGATTTTTGGTTCCTATAAGATATCTAAATATCCTTTTGACTGCACTAAGGTGGGATTCCTTTGGATTGGCTTGGTATCTAGCACACATGCACACACTAAACATGATGTCTGGTCTACTAGCTGTAAGGTATAGTAAGGATCCTATCAAGCTTATAAACACAGTCACATCTACAGTTTTACCTTGCTCATCTCTATCTAAGTAACAGGCTTGACTCATAGGTGTATCAATGGATTTAAACTTATCAAAATCAAACTTCTTTATAAGATCATTGCACTATTTGGTTTGACTTAGGAAAATGCCATTCTTGCTTTGCTTAATTTGAAATCCCAAGAAGTAAGTTAGTTCTCCCATCGTGGACATTTCAAATTTTCCTTTCATAGTATTTTCAAATTCCTTGCAAAGCTTATTGTTTGTTGATCCAAAGATTATGTCATCAACATAAATTTGGACCAATAGAATGTTTTTTCCTTGTCTTTTGATGAAAAGTGTCTTATCCACATTTCCCCTTGAAAATTTTCTTGTAATAGAGGAAATTGCTCAGCTTGTCATACCAAGCTCTTGGAGCTTGTTTCAAGCCATAGAGGGCTTTTGTCAGTTTAAACACATGATTTGGAAGCTTAGGATCTTCAAAACCAGGTGTTTGACTCACAAAAACTTCCTCCTGGATGTCTCCATTTAAAAAGGCACTTTTAACATCCATTTGATAAAGTTTAAAGTCCATTATACATGCATAAGCAAGCAGGATTCTAATGGCTTCTAGTCTAGCTACTGGGGCATAGGTTTCATCATAGTCTATTAAATCCTCTTGGTTGTAACCCTTGGCCACTAACCTAGCTTTATTCCTAGTAATAACACCATTCTCATCCATTTTGTTTCTGAACACCCACCTAGTTCCTATGACATGTTTATCTTCTGGTTTTGGAACTAGTATCCACACTTTGTTTCTCTCAAACTGATTGAGCTCTTCTTACATGGCAACTATCCAGTCATGATCCATAAGAGCTTCCTTTATGTTTTTGAGTTCTATTTGAGATACAAAGGCTGTGAAGTTACAGAATTCTCTGAGGGATTTTCTAGCGGAAACTCCTTTTGAAATCTCTCCAATAATGTTGTCTATGGGATGGTTTTTGACAAACTTCCACTCCTTAGGTAAATCACTCTCCCTAATAGGTTCTACACAGTCAAGGTTGGTTGGAGGTACATGTTCACTAGGTTCTATTGGTTCAGATTCTACAATATCATCCAATGAGTTACCAACTATAGAAGGAGTGTTGTTCAATTTTTCAACAAACATTTCATCAAATTTTACATGAACAGATTCCTCTATAGTTTTGGTTCTTTTATTGTAGATTCTATAGGCTTTACTAGACTGGGAATAACCTAGAAAGATACCCTCATCTGCCTTAGGATCAAACATACCTAGATGTTCTTTGCCATTGTTTAACAACAAAGCACTTGCATCCAAAGACCCTAAAGTAAGAGATGTTTGGTTTTCTACCCTTGTATAACTCATAGGGAGTCTTTCTAAGTATAGGTCTAATAAGAACTCTATTCACTACATGTGTGGCAGTGTTTATAGCATCAGCCCAAAAGTATTTAGGAAGGTTTGAGTCCTTAAGCATGGTTCTAGCTAGTTCCTCTAAGGACCTATTCTTCCTCTCTACTACGCCATTTTGCTGTGGAGTTCTGGGGGATGAGTATAGATGGTGAATTCCATTCTGTTCACAGTAAGAATGAAAGCAATCATTCTGGAATTCTCCACCATGATCACTCTTAATGGATATAATTTTCTGGTTATTCTCATTTTGAACTAAAACAGCAAATTTTTTGAAAACTGAGAATGCCTCACTCTTGTGAGTCAGAAAAAATGTCCACGTGAACCTAGAGTAATCATCTACCAACACATAACCATATAGGTTCCCTCCAAAACTTCTAACCTGAGATGGACCAAAAAGATCCATATGTACCAACTGTAAGACCCTATTGGTTTGCACTGAGTCTATAGGGGGGAAAGAAGACTTAACTAGTTTACTCTTCTCACAGGAGTCACACAGTCTATCCTTAGAGAATTTCCTATTTGGGAGTCCTAGTACTAACTGCTTACTAACTAGCTTGTTCAAGTGGTCCATATGAATATGAGCCACTCTCTTATGCCACAACCAATTCTCACCAGCATTAGACAATAAGCAACATATATCATTTGCAGGTAAGGAATCAAAATCTATCATGTAAATATTGTTAACTCTTTAACCTGTCAATTTCATGCCTTCAACTTCCCTATGCTCAAGTGTACAAGACAGAGAAGTAAAGTGTACCTGAAATCCTTTGTCACACAGCTGACTAATACTCAATAAATTGTGTTTCAAACCTTCAACGAATAAAACGTCTTTGATAACAGCAGTTGATTTGCTTCATATATCTCCAATTCCTAGGATTTTCCCTTTGTTATTGTCACCATATTTGACAAATCCACCATCTTTTAAGTTCAGAGACAAGAACTTTGACTTGTCTCCAGTTATATGCTTGGAACATCCACTATCTAGATACCATGATTGAGTCCTGGATGTCAAGCATATCTGCAAAAATAATTCAAGTTTTCGTTTTAGGTACCCAATTCAAATTGGGTCCTGGAGGATTAGTTTCAAATACTTGTGTCTTAACTTTCCAAATCTGTTTCCATCCTCTGTTGGCCAGTTTTTTCAGTTTACAATTGAAAACCTTATGACCCTTTTTACAACAAAAATGGCATACAACAGCAGGGGATGAATTCTGATTTGGTTTAGTGAAGATATCATGCATATGCCTAGATCTATCATGCTTTTTAACATTCCTGTTTTGTCTATAGCCAAGTCCAGATTTAACATTTAGATTTCTTTGGTTACCAAGAAGCATATCTAAATTGTTTTTACCACTATTAAACTTTGCTACATCACATTTCAAAGCATAAGTTTCCTTTTTCAGATTCTCATTTATGTCTTTAAGAGACTCATGTTTCAAATTAATCTCATCATACATCATGCATTTTCTTTTAACAGTTTCTTAGTACTAATTAACTGTTTAATCACATGCACATATTCATCATGCAATTCATTAAATGCATCATGCAGTTCATCATATGAGGGATTAGATTGAGAGTTTACCTCACTGTCAGATTCTGATTTTGTATTGGCCATGAGACAGAGATTGGCTTCTTCATCTTCTGAAGAGGCTGATGAATCTTCATCATTGTCGTTCCAGGCAATATACGCTTTTCTGGTCTTTGGAGGTGGATGATTTCCTTTGGCCTTTGAAGTTTTGTTTTTGTTTTGTAGTTGGAAGCATTCTGATTTGATGTGTCCAGTCTTCCCACATTCAAAACATCTGATTTTGTTGTCATGAGTCTTTGAGCTTGAAGGCTTTCTTGACTTGCCATCTTTCTTTTTCAGAAATTTCTTGAACTTTCTGACCAACATACCTATCTCAGGCTCTTCATCAGATTCACTTTCTAAATCATCAGTATCTGGTTCAGATTTCACTTTGTGAGTTTGAGCCTTCAGTGAAAGTCCTTTACTTTTTCTATTAGGCTGTTCTGACTCATCTAATATGTGCAGTTCCATCTCATGCTCCCTGAGCTTTCCAAATAGAGTGGCAATTGTCATGTGTGCAAGATCCTTTGATTCAGCAATGGCATTGATCTTGGGTTGCCATTCTCTTGTCAAGCATCTCATTACCTTTCCTATTTGTTGCTCATTGTCCACGATTTTTCCTAGAGCATGTAGATTGTTGATGATATGAGTGAACCTTGTCTGCAAGTCATTGATTGACTCATCCTTCTTCATGTTGAACAATTCATAATCATGCATTAGAGTATTTGTTCTGGCTCTTTTGACATCTGTAGTACCTTCATGTGTTTCCTGAAGTGTGTCCCACATTTCCTTAGCCGTCTTGCAGTTTGACACTCTAAAGAATTCGTCGGCGCTTAAGGCAGAGGTTATGATGTTATTAGCCTTAGCATTGTATCCAACATTTTCTCTGTCATCCTCAGACCAGTCTGATCTGTTTTCGGAATTGCTGATTCACCTAGGCCAGCTAAAGTTGGTACAAAGGGACCATCTATAACAGCTTCAAGAACGTCAAGGCTGCATGCTTCAAGAAAGATCAGCATCCTTTCCTTCCAAGGCTGCATGCGTCAAGGCTTCCAGTCTGATCTTGTCAATGATGCTCCTTCTCCTAGAAAATCTGCAGAGGACATTTTATCTTGAATGACAGTTAGTCTACACAAAGAATAGGCTCTGATACCAATTGTTAATAATGATGGCCTCTGTTAGTCTAAAGATATGAGAGTTATTAAACAATTATCAAAGAATCACAGCGGAATATATTCAGGAGCAATAATCGAAACAGTTTGCAATGTTATCAATATATGAGACAAGAAACAATGCTTAATTTAGAATGTTAAACAAGATATAAAATCATTAATTCATACATTCAAGAATATGCATTTATGTAATATCTAAAGAGTAGGGATAAGAACAATTGCACCACGATTTATACTGGTTCAGCTATCAATTATGATAGCCTACATCCAGTCCTGAAATCCAACAAGATTTCAGCCTTTTTCCCAATAGAATGAATTGAGAACCTTTTACAGATTGTCCAGCTTCCTTGAAGCCTATCTATCTAACTCACTTCACTCTTTGTTTCTACACCACCTAATCCTTGTAGTTAATTGCCTAACTCACACAAGATCTAGGTAAAGCCTCTTCTTGATGATCTCACATCAACAAAGATAACTACCAGTTTCCTTACTGGACTTCCAAACCTTTCAATTTACAGAAAATTGTCTTCTTCAAAGAATTAAAGAATATCAAGACTTTGACTCAATCACTATAGTATCTCACACAAAATGTATTTAGCCAATGGATATTTTTGTGTTGTAAAACTTTTCTCTCAAAGTCTTTTTTCAAAGGTATTCAAAGATTATCAAAAAGTTTTTCCCAAGTGTTTCTCAAAAGTTGTGAAAAGTTATTTTTTAAAAGTGATTGAATCAGCTTATATATATTATCTGAAAAACACCACAACAATCGATTGCCTAATCGATTTTGTAATGCTTCAATCGATTGCCTAATCGATTTTCGCATGCCTTTGTTTTTCTTGAATCTTGATCATATAAGCATGAATCAATTTGCCAATCGATTCCTTTAATACACAATCAGAACTGATACTATGATTTTATCCAAATCGATCGAGTAATCAATTATATGGTTTTGTTCCAACAACGAGATCAAAAACAATCGATTGCTCAGTCGACTTCATAATCACAGTCGATTTGGCAATGATTCTGAATCCTTTCTGTAACTTAATCGATAACAATCGAGCGTGAATCGATTGTCTGTGACTTGTGAAGACATTTACATCAATCGATTCGTCAATCGATTGTGCTGATCAAAATGACTCAGACATAAACGTCAATCGATTTTCTAATCGACTGTGCTTGTTACATAACCTCAGCTATTTTGACAAAATCTATGTGCCAATCGATTTAATCACAATTGTTCTGATAAATGATTACTCTGCAATCGATTGCCTCCGAAAACTTGGAGTTTAAGAAATCTCAAATCAATTGATGTCTCAATCGATTTATTGCATCACAGAACTTATTCCTGATTTAAAAACTTTGTCACAATCGATTTGTCAATCGATGATTCCATACATGGTTGGTTCTGTGACTTGTATAATCGATTAATCAATTGATTGCCCAATCGATTGTCCAATGGATTGGTTTATCCCAGAACTCAGGTTTCACTAAAAAGCTTAAACCTAATCGATTTCCCAATCGATTTGTGTAGTGCAAACACTTGTTCTGAGTCAGACAATCGATTTATATTGATCATCAATTGACTTGTTTGTTGATTGATTTATATTCATTGGCAAAGACTTAAGCATGAGACCATAGTGATTAGTCTAACAAACTAACTACTATGACACCTAATAACATTAACATATAATTGCATCTTTCTCAAGCATATCCTCCAACTTTGGTTGATTCTTTGAGTTGCAAAGCTTTTGTTCCAAGTGTATGGTGTCTGCTTGTTTGCTGATTGTTCTTCCATCAAATCATTAGATCAATCAAATATTTCATATGCTACTGTATGTTTGAGAATTTAAATCAAAAAACATTATTAGGAAGCCTCATTCTTACACTTTCAATGAGTTGTCAAAACTCTTTCTAAAAAGGGAAGCTCATGTCTTACACTTTAATGAGTTGTCAAACTCTTTCTAAAAAGTTCAATGTTCCTATATTTCATGATAAAAAAATTAAAAGTGCATTTAATGAAAACATTTGTAAAAACATAGAAAATTTATATCTTTCTTCTTGAGCGGCAAAAAGGGAAAAACAACCACAATAGACACATTTGTGGTAGTTTAAGGCAGCCACAAATAACTCAGTCACAAAGTTTTGTGGAGGCTGAAACAGTGTTAAACGTTTTGGTTACCATTTGTGAGGGCTTAAGCCTCACAAATCATGTGACTCCAAATTTGTGAAGCCGATTAAGTGCTCGTCACAATTCTCATTTTGTGAGCGTTTAAGCCGTCACAAATTATGAAACGGATAAAAAAACTGAGTTTGGGAAGTTTAGAGCCACACAAACGATTTGAAACAAATAAAAAAACAGTTCTGTAGGTTTAAGCACCCCACAAATTGTCGCCATTGTGGCAGAGTACTTGATTAAGTTTTTATTTTATTTATAAAAATTCAAAATTTAAATAAAAATTTTTAAAAATATTAAAACATCATATTATAATTATAAAAAATCTCAGTATTATATATTTTTAAATGAAATTTAAATTAAATTTAAATAAAATATTTTATATAAAAGATTAAAAATATTTTATATTAAGTAATTATTACTACAAAACAAAATAAAATTAAATAAATTAATAAATTATGTCATACAAACTAAAATAATAACACACCTAATTAAATAAAAGTATAATATATTAATACAAACCAAAATAAAAATAGCAAATATTATTCGAATACATCAATAGTCATAATAATTTCTCTAATCATTAGATGTACTCCCTCCATCATTAAATCTGGTTTGATCAGTCAGTTGTTGGCATAGTTGGTTGGGTATGGAGTTTGATCTACAAACAATATAATAAATCATAATAAAAATTATATATAAAGTAAATAAATTTTAAATGATGTTTAATGACTTTTTTTATAAAATAAATTCATATAAACCAAAATAGAGACCACAAAAGTATATAAATTTTTTGTATGAACTCAACTTCAACTCTTTAAAATGACAAACAACAAATACTAATATCATTAATTTTAATAATATTTTTTTTAAATGGTTACATTAAACTCTACGTTTTACATTTATTTCAAATTTTTATTTATTATGTATATGTAACAATATAATTTCTATTTTTTTTTTGGACAAATCTAATAACATTTCAAATGATTAACTTTTTATGTATTTTTAAAATAATATGAAAACATCTTATATTTATAATATTGCTATTTTATGATTATATCAATACTATAATTTTTTTCATAAGTATTATTTTGTTTCTAAAAACATTACGATTTCTTAATAATATTCTATATTACTAACATAATAAATCATAATAACAAAAATAACTACAATAAAAAAATAACATTTCGTCAATATTGTAAAAAATAACAATATTTTAATTTGAGTATAAAACTTTACAATTTAAATATTTTACTAGTACTTATTTTAACAAATCTTATTAATATTAAAGTTTAAAAATAATATTATAATCAATTTAAAAATAATATATACTATATTCTAAAATAAAATATTAATGCTCTAAAAATAATTTATAAGCATATAACTTTTTTAATAATAAATATATAAATTATTAATCTATATTTAAAATGCATTACGTACTAATTTGATACAGGGTAGTGTCTGACTTGAAGCTTACAAACAAATTAGAACTCTTCGCAATCAACACAATAACAGTACTGTCAAAATAAAAATTAAATAGTATTCATTAAATAAATAACTTCAAATAAAAAATAACATTAAAAAATAAAACATAAAAGAAAAATTTACGGAAATTCAAGAGAGAAGTTAGAAACAAAAGTTGAAGAAAATAAAAGTTGAAGAAAATATTTTGTACAGAGAAGAGAAGATAGATAGAAAATTTAGAGAGAATGTATAAATGAGAAATGAGAGGAATATATAGAGAGAGAAAAGACGACATTTGTGGCGGCCAAAGTGGTCACAAAATACCAATGGTACTATTGATGCTCCAAATGGCTAATTTTGTGGCGGCCTAAGTCCTCACAATGTTCCAACGAACTGATTTTGTGGCGGCTTAAACCCTCGCAATGCTCCAACATTGTGATTTTGTGATGGTATATGCCGCCATAAAATCCTAGTAATATTTTCAAACAATCAAGTTCGTTGTAACGGTAATTGACCGCCACAAATTCAAATAAATTTTTTTTTCAATAATTTTGTGACTGTTTTTTTACCGCCACAAATGTTATAATCAAGTCAAAAAAATATATTTTTGATTTGTGAGGATTTTTAATTTAACTAAAACACCAACTTATATTATATTAAGTAGGTAATATAAATTAACGTTTAAAAATACATGCATAGTTTTGGTAAGTATAATATTTTATTCTATAAATTTTTTTGTTTAAATATCTTCTCTGCTAAATAAAAAACCAACATTTTAATTCTTGACATCATCTCTTGTTACAAAAATATTCACGTCACGAACAAAGCTATACATATTTTGTCTATTTAATTAATTAAAAAAAGACTTTATTATAGTTTTGATTCCTCTATTTTAACTGAATCGCGAAAGTAGTCTCCTCATTTTGTTTCTTCTCAGTTATTGGTTCCCCAAACAAAATTTTAGTCCAAAACTGATGAAATTTCATTTTTTTTTTAAGTCGTACTACACCATTTATGATCATATATTTCAGTACAATTGTTGTAAATGAGATCTTGAGGCATGATGTGGTTTAAAAAAAAATGAAGAAAAAAAAATAAAAATTTCATCAAATTTTAGACTAAAATTTTATTTGATGTACTAAAACTGGGAAAAAAACAAAAATGCAGAGACTACTTTCGCGGTTCAGTTAAAATAGGGGGACTAAAACTGCAATTAAGCCTTAAAAAAATCAATAATAGAGAGACTAAATTGTACATCTATTTTTCTCAACACCCTCCTCTTGAGATTACCGTTCTATTATATGCATATTATTCCTTTCCTTGATTTCCTCCCTCCTTGAAATTCCATGAAGGAAAAAACAAAAAAAATGGAATCACTAGATTTCCTCTTCGTCATCCACTTCTCTAGAGGATTCTCCCTTGCGTCTCTTATCCACATTTTCTTGTTCCTTTTCATGTTTATTCTTTATTCAAAGGCAGACCTACTTTAAATTCGGTGGAGTTAGAGCCTCCACTATGTTTTTGATTTTCTTAATACTATATATACATAGTAATATATATAGTTTGATTAATTTCCTTCTTACATCAAAAGTCAAAATTCACGCAATAAAATTGAAAAAGTTGTTAATTTATATTATTTTGAAGTCTAATTGTTATATCAAATTATTGATCGATAATTTTAAGAGTTTAATAATTAATTACATAGATAGATATTGAGTTGTTTTTTAACGTAGTTTTTTTTAAATTTAAGAAATTCTTTTTATATATTGATAAAGAGAGGTGATTTTTTTTTTTTTTTTAACGATAGAAGACTCAAGATTTCATTTATAATAATGTGCTCATTACATATTGGTAAATCATCCTGAATATGGAAACTAGTTAGAGATATACTCTCCCTTACTAGATTCAGGAAACTAGTTAGAGATATACTCTCCCTTACTAGATAATGAGTCGTTTCATTGTTATATCTCCTAACAAACTCAACACAAGAGTTATTGATATGAGAAATAAAAAGAGGAAGTTGTTAACATTCTTTAATATGGCTCCTGTTGGAAAAATATGACTTCTTTTGATTAAGAATAAGAGAATTAAGATCAAATCCAACTTGTTCAATTTTAATTCCTATATTAATAATGCAAGATTCATACAGATTATACACAGCGGAAATTTAAGATCACATACAAGATTAACATGAAAAGTAAAGAGAGATAAGAGAGAGTGCACCAAGATTTATACTGGTTCAGCTGTCAGTTTGACAGCCTACATCCAGTCCTGAAGTGTTTATCAAAGTGTTTATCAAAGTTGTTCAAAGGTTGTAAAAGTTTTCCAAAAGTTGAGTCAAAGATTATCAAAGATTATCAAAAGTTATTTTCAAAAGTGATTGAATCAGCTTATATATATTCAAAGAAAACACCAGGACAATCGATTGCCTAATCGATTTTATAATGCTTTAATCGATTGCCTAATCGATTTTCGCATGTCTTGTTTTTCTTGAATCTTGACCATATAAGCATGAATCGATTTGCCAATCGATTCCTTTAATACATCAATCAGAACTGATACTATGATTTTATTAGAATCGATTGAGTAATCGATTATAGGTGTTTTGTTCCAACAACGAGATCAAAACAAATCGATTGCTCAGTCGACTTCATAATAACAGTCCTAATCGATTTGGCAATGAGCTGAATCCTTTCTGTAACTTAAAAATTAGCTTCAATCGATTCGTCAATCGATTGTGATGATCACAGTGAATCATACTTTTTCATCAATCGATTTTCCAATCGATTGTGCTGATCAAAGTGGCTCAGACATAAACGTCAATCGATTTGCCAATCAATTGTGCTTGTTACAGAACCTCGGCTATTTTGTCAAAATCTATTTGCCAATCGATTTATTTCAAATGGTTCTGATAAATGATTATCTGCAATTGATTGCCTAATCGATTGCCACAAACTTGGAGTTTAAGAAAACTAAATCAATTGATGTCCCAATCGATTTGTTGGATCACATAACTTATTCCTGATTTAAAAATCTTGGTCACAATCGATTTGTCAATCGATTGATTCCATAACTGGTTGTTTTAATGACTTGCAAAATCGATTGCTCAATGGATTGCCCAATCGATTGTCCAATTGATTGGTTTTATCCCAGAACTCAGGTTTCACTAAAAACATTTAACTAATCGATTGCCCAATCGATTTGTGTAGTGAAAACACTTGTTCTGAGTCAGACAATCGATTTATCAATCGATTCATCAATTGACTTATTAGTTGATTGATTTATATTCATTGGCAAAGGCTTAAGTGTGAGACCATAGTGATTAGTCTACTAAACTTATTACTATGACACCTAATAACACTATACATTTTTGCGTCTTTCTCAAGTGCATCTTCCAACTTTGGTTGATTCCTTGAGTTGCAAGCTATTGTTCCAAGTGTATGGTGTCTTCTTGTTTGCCTGAAATATTTCTCATTTCAAAACATTAGATCAATCAAGTATTTCATATGTACTGTGTGTTTAGGAATTAAATCAAAAACATTATCAGGGAAGCTCATGACTTACAGCTCCAAATTTAAAGATATCTTATTTTCAAGAATGAAAACTATCAACCACACTCTTGGAGGTAGGTTCAAAGTCCATATTTTATAGATGCGGTTCTTTAACGCACCTTAATGCATAGAGGAGTCCACATGCCCCACCTTCATCAATTGAAAACATTAGAGAGAACCATTATGTTTTAGCTAATACAAAATGTTGGAATTAATTTACTAATTCATTAATCAAAACATGCTTAAAACAAATATAAACATGCTTTAGTGCATAAATCAAATAAGCATATGAACATATATATGAATTTCAAGAACAAACATAAATCTTGATAACTCTAAGATCTACAACATGTTGATTTATCAAAGATAAAATTTTAGGAATACCTCAAGATGAAAATACGAGCAACAAGAACTTGTTGGCTCGTGGTTCTTCCTCAACCAATACTCTTAATGTCGTAACACTCTTCAGATGAGAAAATAGGCTATTTGTCGCGTACAATAGTATATTGAGGATCATAACCTATATATAGGGCGATGACCAATTGGATTTCTAATATTCCTAAATGGGTCATGAGTGACATTCACTCATATTTGAGCTCATATCAATAACTTAATAATTTATTATCAAAATAGAAATCTAATAAGATTAATTACTTAATTTGATCACAAGTCAATTAAGGCTCTTAATTGATAAATACCTAATATAATTAAATAAAGATATATTTCCACAAAATAATATTGGAATATAATAGTTCAATAAAGAATTCCAACAATCTCCCACTTAGGAAATATATCTTATTTATCTTTAGATTTCTCCTTTACAATCTGATACAATTTATACATTAATAATGAGACAATTGTCACCGATATAGAAACATGTAATATAATAATAACATCGTAATCTTTACTTTTGCAGAAAATATCATAACATAAACTTTGTATCAAAAACAAAAGTATAGAACATAAAAGAAGATAAACTTTAACTAATCTAAGCAATCACTAATGGCAACAACCATATCTAAGACCTTACTTGTCAAACCTTTTATTAGTGGGTTAGCTATTATAGAGTATGTCTCTATATGTTTTATTCTTCAACAACAATAACATGTATATCAATACACTTTATAAAGATTTGTTGAAACACTTTATGGTTGAATTATGTTGCAATATAACTTAAGTGGTCTTTCAATAACTTTTACTATATGCAATCAAGTGACATAAATAAATTAATATTTTCTTAGGTTAAGGTGTTTACTTTATGCAGATATCTAAAAGATCAGAGTCGAACATATTGATAATCTCTAAATTTTAAGATCTATGATTTGTGTGCATAAGTTCTATTGTTGTCTTTAACAATCTTCATGGTTGCTTTGTCAACAATTCAAATATGAATTGCTCTAGTATCTGCCAAATGATCTTATTATATATTAAGTATCACTTACTTTGTGTCAATTGACAACAAGTTTCCTTTGATTTGCACTATATTCTTTCATAAATGTAGTAATTTAGAAAGACCATTTTGACATCCATCTTATGCAGCTCCAAAAAAATAATCATAATAAACAATAAGTGTCATGATTGTCCTAATAGAGTTTTTTCAAGAATATCAAATAGAGTTTTTCTTAAACATGAATTGCTCAAGTATATGTCAAATGATCTTATTATATAAGTTATTTTCGAATGCGTATAAATAAGACCATTCATAAGACTCCTCAACAAAAGTAGAGAGAAAAACTTAATATTATGAATTTCCATTATTTCTATATGCACAAAATTTGAGACAAAAATAGTCTACCTTTAGTGCTTCAGGATATCCCTAGTATATTTTCTTTGACATTGAATATATTTATAATTTTATTGATATAACTCTTTTGTTATAACTAACGCACCTAAGGGGGGTGTATTGAATTGAGATTTCTAAGGAATTTAAAAGGCTTTTTGATTAAAAAAATCATTTGACATTCGATTAAGATTATAAAGAACTCTCGGGGTATTCAATTGAGATTTCCAATATTTTTTAAAGAGGACAATAAAATCCAATTGTATTCAATTAAGATTTTTCACAACTTAAAAATTGTCTCTTGATATTCTAAAATATACGGATTTTAATGAATTCTTTACTAGAATGGATTTGGTGAGACTTTTTAGTTGAAAATATATATACAACTCCCATTCAACAATCTAACAAAAATCCTTGAGACTCTTTCAACAATACTTCTACTTGTTATTCACTGTTTTTGAATATCTTATTGCACATGTCAGATTTTTATTTTTCTTTCTCATCATTTACATTGCTTTTGAATCTTGCTAGTTGCTTTTATATTTTGATTATTGAGGTTTTTGTTGTTCTTGTGTATTTCTTTTAAGTTGCTTTTGTTGCTTTTTATTATCTTTTTAATTTTTGTTGTTGTTTCTTCATGTATTCCTCACACTGACATGTTTTTGTTGGTTCTTCATGTCATCATTGGTTTTTGCTAATTTCAAGTTAGTCTGCTTTTTGTTGAATAAAAAAACTGATTTGAATTCTTTATGTTTTGTCACACTAGTATTTCTCCTCCAATTAACATGTTTTTTTATTTATTTTATATATTTTACATTGTTTAATAAAAAAATTATTTTGTTCTTGTTAGAATGCGGTTGAATTTATTAATATCAATAGGGTTTACCGTTTAAGTTTGAGGTTATTATTTGATTTTATAGGGTTTTTTTTTTATGAACTAAGAGTATTAATTTTTTGCAATTTTTATTTTAAAATACATAAAACTGAATAAAAAAATTAATTTAGGGCTTAACATGTTTAGAATTTTTTTTCATAGGGGTTAAAAATAATTTTTTTAAATTGATAGAGACTAAATATTATTCAACTTTACTAAAAAAATATTATTTAACCCTTATTATTATTATTATTATTATTATTATATTATTTATTAGTAGTAGGTTGTTGTTGTTTTTTTTAATTGTTAAATGGTTATTATTATTGGTGTATTAATGATCAAATGGGGGATTTACAACAAGAAAATAACAAAGGAAAATGGAGAGATAAAGATAATTATGAAACTTTGACTATGTAAGATACTAATAAGTTGTTGCACCTTGGAGTATGGTATAAATGATGGATTATGTGATGTCAATGGGCCACTTAGCAAACAAAACTAGAACAGGTTATACTTCTTCGTCTCAATGTCATTATGAAAATTTCTAAAATTTATAATAATTACTTGAGCGGGATGAAGTGGTTTAGAAAACAATATAATAAGATGTCAACACTGATAAGAAACAACTTTGGCTTTAGATGAGACTTTGCTACTAGGATTTTCACATATGTCAACACCGATAAGAAACAACTTTGACTTTGGATGAGACTTTGCTACTAAGACTTTCACAACTAGTCAAAGAAGTATGGAATGATTACTTAGTCAAGAAGTATGGAAGGATTACTTGAAGGTGATTTATTCATAATCTTTTTAATTTAGTAATAATTACACTTTTAATACATCATAATATTTGCAATATATTGAGAAAAAGTATGGGTGATTATGAGGAATTGAAGATTGTTGTGGGAGGTGATTTGATAAGATTCAATCGAAGAATCCAAAGAGAATAAAATGTCATTCACAATTCTCACGTTTAATTCAAATCTAATTTTATTCCGTCCCAATTCATGTACAACTAAAATAAAGAAACAACTTTTTGTCTTTCTAAACACAACCTTAAATCCAATTGAATCCCTAATTGATTACTATAATTGATACACTTTTATTGAACATTAATGCCATAAAGTATAAGTTAAACTTCTTCAACAATCATATCTTGTGTAACTAAACGAGCATGTAGTTGCTACTATTATGTCTTTACTCTAAAAAAACTTAAAATGGCCAAAGCACAACAAACAAGTGTGAATCTCCATTATACAAATTCAAATATATTCAAGATAAATTTAAATTAGAAAAAATGTGGGTCGGGCCCTCCTCCTTTAATATTTAAAATTGACTTCAAGTGTTTCTCATAGATTCTGTTCATTAATGCTTTGACTAAAGACTTAGTGGGCATGATATTTTTCATCACAATTGCTTATTCATCAATGGCCCCACAAAGTTGTCATTAACACGAAAAGAGTGGTGTACAATTTCCAACGCGTTGTCCAAAATTGATCTTCCTTGAACAAAAGTGGTTTGGTTTTCAGATATACAATTTTCCAACATACCTTTCAACCTGTTCACGAGTACTTTGGACATCACCCTCTCTATACCGAAATGGCAAAACGTCTAGGACCACTACCTCCCAAAAAGATCTTCTTTGATCAAGGGCATGGTCATTTTTTCGTTCAATACACATAAGTCTACTATGGAATCCGGTGTAACATTCAATTGGGCCAGCTCCAACTCTTTCTTGCATCGGCTTATCTCGTCTTTGAGTTTTGAACCAGCTTATAAAATGAGTATTATAAAAAATTAGATGTGAAATTGAGTAGGAGGTGGATACTTTTATTTTATTGATATTGAAAATGAGAAAATTATCAGTGTTTTAGAATATTAAAAAATACGGAGAACAATTATAATGTATATTTATCTTCCTATAAAAATAATTATTTTTTATATATATTTTAACTTTTGCAATATATATGGTTTAAATAACCAATTGGTTTTAAAATTAAGTAACCGATTTTGAAAATTTTAATTTAAATCGACTTTTTAAAATAAAAAACGGTTTTAAATTGGATTATTTTTTAAAAATCATTTATTCATAGTTTAAAAATTGGTTATTTAAAAAAATTGATTTATTCGATAATTTTTTTAAAAAAATTCTCACCAGATTTTTTCGAGAAAAAATTCGACTTAAAACTTTTTGAGAAAAAAAAGTTTTTTTTTTTATTTTTTTCAATATTTATTCGAAAAAACAAAATTTCAAATTTTTTTTCAAGAAATAAAATCTCAAATTAACAAAATATTAGTAGTGGATAAAAACCAAATCCAAATATAAAATATAAGTGGTTATCAACCGGTTTATAAATTAAACCGGTATCAGTAACCATATGATTTTAACCGGATATTTAAAATGGATTTAGATTTGGGCTCACAACCAATTTTTTGCACAACCTATATATACTCTTATATATATATATATATATGACATCCGCTGTTTTAAAAGTTTGGTCTACTCCGTCTTTATTGATGGGAAAATTAATTAACAAGATAGTCAAATCCTATAGTACTTGTGGTTCAAGGGAGATCTTGTAGGTTGGGGTTCGCGGCCCATCCAAAAAAAAGAAAGTAAAAATGACCAAAATATCCTTATTAAAATTAAGAATTACAAATAATACTTAAACATAAATACTCTCTTCCAGTCTTCTTCTCTCTCTCCCTCTTGCTTAACACGATTCAAGATCCGCCTTGCGTCCACTCCCACCTCAAGCCGCTCGGTCGACCTCCGCGCTCCGCCTCACCTCTACTGCAGTCTTGCTCGCCGCCTCGACCTTGCCTCTATGACTGCTCGCCTCCGCCTTGGCCGTTCGTCAAAACTCAAGATTCGAATTTCAATTTGGTATTTTTCGTTTATCATCAGAATTGATGTTTTGGAGTTTTGTTTTGGAGTTTTGTTTGTTTGGGGAGTTTTTGTTTGTTTCCCAATTAGAAGTTGGTGGTTGATTTTTGTTTGGAGTTTTTTTTGTTGCATTATAAGGTGTTTGATTTTTGCTTCCATTTAATTTTCACTCGAAATATGTTTTATGTTTCCATTAATTGATTGATTTAGAGAGTTGTGAGAATGAAGAAGAGTAAAAGGTTGATTCTTTTTAAGAGGAAAATTTGTGAGAGGGAAAGAGATGAAGAAATGCTATAACTACGTACATCTTGAAACTAAACTCTGAGAATCCAAGATTAAAGAAAATGAGAAAATATTTCAAGTTTGCTAGAGTTTTTGAAGATGACTTGAGAAAATGTTAGAACCGTACCCCGGGAGAAACGCCCTCAATTTGCAATATCCACCAAATAAATATGGATGCAATTATCTATAAATTTGTCTCTTACAAATAATTTAGAAGAATATCATTTATCTGGCAACGGGTTCATCAAGACGGTTTCAATAATGCTTGGTTTAACATAATTTCTTCATGGCTAAGAATATTCACCTTAAAGATGCTGCATATTGTTTACCATGCTATCTATTTTAGCGCAAAAGACCAAGTGGAGTCTGGATTATATTCTTATTGGTACGGGGCTAGAAATTGGAGAAAATTAAAAATGGAAATTTTTGCGCCTTTCTCAAACACATAGGGATGGATCCTTTCTCACACACATGCAATGTAAGCTTTGTTATATATATTGAATCAGTGACATATTAGGATTACTTTTCACGTGCATAAGCTAGGATTTTTTTTGAGAATCGAATACATCTCAAGACATAATTGACATTGTTAGTTGGTTAACACTTCAAGTTGTGCTTTTAGGGGCATGATGAACTAACAGGTCAAGAAATCAGGCATTTTTCTTCAATTGATAAAACTCTTGGCGACTTACAAGATGAAGTTGCGAAGTTGTGTTGTAAAATGCTCCATATAATTCCAAGTATACTTCACATCAAATTCAAAAGAGCTCTTGTATATTCTTTCTAGTAGGGTGAGAAAACATATTTGTGAGAAATTGGTGATGGTAGGATGATTTATTTTGAAACTTGAAAGATTTGCAATAAAATGATGGTGGATTGGCGGTCGTTGAAATCGTCTAGCCTTTGACGAGATAGTTGCTCTATTTGATCCTCATTTTTATCATTATAATATGTATGTAGATTAGAACTGTAACACCTCGTTTTTCAAGCGAGGTATATATATTTTTTTTCTAAAAGTAATTAAAAACGAACAAAGAATAAATCAGAAAATGCTTTTGGATAAATAATTGAGTCATTATAATTTACGCAGCGGGAAAAGTTTCTCCAATTATAAATCCAAAAACATTTACATAACATCAAATGGTACATGGAAACCCATCCAAAGATGATATCAAACCGATATATTTGTTATAAGTACAGTTTTCCAACTAAAAATACTCCAAAACAAAAAGAGGACCTAGTCCCTATACTCATCTAATCTGAGCATCCTACCAAAAAGCTATAACACCTGAGTAATCTCACGCGCCCCGTTGAGATCTCCTAACGTAACGCAGTCAAGCGTTCCATCTCACTCCTTTCGTGGGTACGAACCGGTAGGCCGTCCTGTCTCTCATCTGAGGGCAAGCCCGAGATTCACAATAGTTGTAAAGGTCCACAACCAGAAAATACAGTAACAATAGCAATTAAGTTTTGAATGCTCAAACAACTTTTCAACTAAGCATGCACCTTAACAGGATTTCAATATGCGAAAAGTTCATACAGTACATGCCAATGAAAATGAGTTAAAATGCAATTCTCGATCTCCTAATTAACACATAATGAAACAAGACATGGATAGATTCATGAGCAATTAATCATACAACAAAAACTGAGGATTTTCACTGAGCCAATCGATTGGGCAATCGATTGGGGTGAAGATTTTTAATGAAAATAGAATCATGGGCTGAATCAATCGATTTGGCAATCGATTGACAGGATAACGGAGCCCCTGTCTTAATACCAATCGATTTCCAAATCGATTTCCTGAAGGTTTTTAGTGAAATTTTGAACTCTGGCTTGATTCAATCGATTGGGCAATCGATTGACAGGATAGCTGAGCCCCTGACTTAATGGCCAATCGATTGGGCAATCGATTTCGAAAGGGATTTTAAAAAAACTGATTACAAAATCGATTGGCTAATCGATTTTGTTCATTTGGCCAAGCCCCTGACTTCCATCCAATCGATTGGGAAATCGATTTCCCTGATCATTTTTTCCAAAATTCATGAATTAACCTAAGTCATTCCTAATCAAGTTCACAACTTAACACTTAGCAATTTCTACGCGATTACCACGGCAATTGGGATCTCGATAACCATCTTACTTACACACAATAATCAACACATAACACTTAGCATTTTCAACGCAATTAACACGATAATCAAATTAAATCACTCAATCATAAAACTCAATCAAACACGACTCGTGTGCCAAGCACCCTAATGCAATGCGTATATGTCAAAATGCATGGACTCGGAATTCCAAACCAAAACCCTCCTCGAAGGGCCGTAAATCATAATTGTACCGCCTATCGCAGGCCAAAGTACCAATTACGAGGTGCCACCTATCACGGGTCAGCACGATTTACTAAAATGCGTAAATCATAAACGTACCACCTATCACGGGTCAGTACAGTTTACCGAGGTGTCACCTATCACGGGTCAACACGATTTACTAAAAGAAAAAAGCGGGAATCGTAAACGTACCGCCTATCACAGACCAGTACTGTTTACCTAGGTGCCACCTATCACGGGTCACCACAATTCACCAAAAATGTAAATCGTAAATGTACCACCTATCACGGGTCAGTACAGTTTACCAAGGTGTCACCCTATCACGGGGTCAACACGATTTACTAAATAGTAACTCGTAAACGTACACCTATCACGGTTAGTACAGTTTTACCAAGGTGTCACCTATCACGGGTCAACACGAATTACTAATAGTAAATCGTAAACGTACAACCTATCACGGGTCAGTACAGTTTACCAAGGTGTCACCTATCACGGGTCGACACAATTTACCAAATGAAATGCATGAGCATACACAGACTCCATTCACAACAATCGTTAAGCAAATGAAGATATTAAAAGATTCCCATTTTAATACCCATTTAACTTAAACGACCTTCAACAACATTAATTAAATAAGTCATTAAGAGATTCCCCGTTCTTAATACCGATTTAACTTAATGATTTTCAAAACAAAACGTTAAGCAAACAGTCATATTAAGAGATTCCCCATTCTTAATATACTTTTGACTTAAACGATTTTCTCGCAAAACATTCAGTAAACGAGTCATTAAGAGATTCCCCATTCTTAATACTCATTTACCGAAACGATTTTCAAAAACGATAGTTAAGTAACCGAGACATTAAGAGATTCCCCATTCTCACGCCCAGCTAATTTAAACATTTTCCTCAAATACACATTAAGTAAACCGAGGTATTAAAAAGATTCCCCATTTTTAATACTCGTTTAACTCTAATGGTTTTCAATTCCACAGAAACAATTTCAAACATACTTTCACATTCAAACCATAATTCACAACAACCACACCAATTAACAAACATCAAGTACGAACACACCAATATAACGAACACAAATCACGCAACATAACACCCAGATGCATCAAATTTCATTTACCACGAAACATTCATCACTATAAACAAAACCTAACTCTAAGGTTTTTACCCATAACGCACTAGTTTCGTTTTTCCCCAAATCGATACATTTAACCCTAACAAATTCCTTCCCACACAACTACAGATAAGTCCCTAATGCAAGCTAGAAGTTTGGAAGGAGCCCTTACCTCAACGTTAGCTTTATCGTGCGTTTCCCGGTACCGCGAGAAATTCCGGTAAAATCTCCGCTCGTAACGCCGCTTCCAAATTAGTTCACTAGCACCGTAGCGTGGTGGTGAGCAACTTTCCCTTCTATCTCTTCGAGAAATGAGGTTTGGATCTAGGAGAAACGGAGGGGTTTGTGTTTGGATCTCAAAACCGTTTTTCTTCGTTTTTGAATCAAAGAGGAAGAGTGGAGTTACGAAAACCTTGATCTAACTCTCACCCAACCTTGGGTCACTAGCTTTGAAGGAAAGGAAGCAACGAAAACGAAAAATGGAGAAGGATGAAAATTTGGTTTTTCTTGCGTGAGAAGTTCAGAGGAAGGAGATGGAAATTTGAGATTTTTCCTTCCTTTCTATTTCTTTCCTTTGTTTTTCCTTTCTTCCTTTTTCCTTCCTTCCTTTATATACTATTTTCTTTTCCTTTTCCTTCCTTCTAGTTTTCCTTTCTTTTTCCCTCCAAACAAACATATATAAATATAATAATTATAACTTAACAAATATCTCAAGATCTAGATATTTATTAAATTACCGTTTCACCCGAAACACCTTAAATTCTCCGTAAAGGATTTCCGCAGTTAAATTCAATTTATTTATCGACGAGAAATTCTTATTGGCATCGAAATATCTTTTTTTATATAAAACTCCAAAATATTATTAACTTTGGCTTAAAAGCCTCCGAGCCAAAATCCAAAATATACCAAAAATACATAAAAGGTACTTTAAAATTATGGGTCTTACAAGAACCATTACCCCTGCCTCCTTATAATTTTGAGTTTCAGGGTTATACATAGAATCGAAAACACCATAAGTCGACTCAAGAGTTGTGCAATGAGTTCCAAACAAATTATAGAAAATCCCTCTCTTTGTTGGATGAACAGGGGTTGGTATTTCTGCCACTAAAGGAACATAATATTGAGTTGGTGTATCTGCAGATTCACGTAGATGTAGTGGTTGTGACAGACCATAATATGAAACTTCTGTAAGGGCATGCATGTGAGGTGATGATAAAGACGGTGTTTGGTGCATGGTTTGTTGGTGTGGGATTGATTGAGGGGTTGAGTACACATGAGGATATGATGAAGGTTGTAAACATGGACACGCACACACACGCACACGCACACACCCACACACACACACACACAATTTGGTGTGATGTCTTAACCAATTCATATATTCTTTATTGTGGCATAAACCACCTTCTACGAATTGACCTTATAATACATAATTCTCATGTTCATTCACACACACACACACACAACATACGTAATCCCCGGGATGGGACCTCTTATTGAGAGAAAAAATTAATTTCTTCACATGGTCGCATCACAAGAATGCGACCTCCTACTGGTGCCAAAAAGTAGGACATTTTGGTTTTTTTTTCTTTTTCAAAATGGGGTAATTTGGTTAGAATTTTGAAAAAAGAGGATATTGTGATTAAAGAAACCGATTTTTGCAGTCAAGCTAAAATAATAAAGAATTCACATAAATTAGTAGTTTGAGAATCTGAGTCTTTAGATTTAATATACTATGATATATGTGAACTTGATGGGACATTAACAAGAAATGGAAAATGTTATTTTATCACTTTTATTGACGATTGTTCTGACTATACTTTTGTATATCTATTGAAAAATAAAAGTGAAACACTTGACATGTTTCAGATCTTTGTAACTTAAATTGAAAATCAATTTAGTAGAAAGATTAAGAGGTTTCGTAGTGATAGAGAATCCGAGAATGATCTAGTTTATTTAATGAGTTTTATAAATTGCAAGGAATTATACATGAAACTATTGCACCATACTTGTTTGAAATGAATGGAAAAACTGAAAGAAATAATAGAACTCTTATTGAACTAGTTGTTGCTATTATTCTTAACTCTAGTGCTGCATCTCATTGGTCGGGTGAAATTATATAGATTGTTTTCTATATTTTGAATAGAGTTCCTAAAACAAAAAACAAGACATGCATCTCGTTATGCTATTTTGAAGAAAAGACAATCGGACTTAGATTCTCTAGAGTCTAACAAGACCTGAAATTTAGTAGACTTGTCTCCTATTGCAAATCGATAGGTTGTAATGGGATTTTGAGAAAGAAACTAAAACTCAATGGAACTATTGATAAATACAAGACTCGCCTTGTAGCAAAGGTTTTAAACAAAGAGAAAATATAGATTTCTTCGACAATTTTTCAGTAGCTGTTATTCATAACTTGATGATACACCAAATGGATGTCAAAACAACTTTTTTAAATGGGAACTTGGAAGAAGAAATCTATATGGAATAACCAGAAGGTTTTGTGGTTCATGGATAAGAAAAAAAGGTTTGGAAGTTAGATAAATCTATGTATGGTCTTAAACAAACTCCTATGCAATGGCATGAAGAGTTTGATAACTTGATTATATCGAATGAGTTTAAAGTGAATGAAAGTTACAAATGTAATTACTAAAATCTGAAAATGACATTTGCACTATCCTATGTCTCTATGTAGACTATCTACTCATATTTGGTTCAAATATTTATGCAGTAAATATTGTGAAATCATTGTTGTGTAACAACTTTGATAAGAAAGACCTTGGAGAAACCTAAAGAAATAGGTCAAAAAAGGGGGAATTTATTTAGATTAGTCTCACTACGTTGAACAGACCCTAAAGAAATACAAATACTTTGATTGCAAACCTGCTTGTACACCATATGTTCCAAGTGTAAAACTTTTCAAGAACGCCGATGAATGTGTTAGACAATCTGAATATGTGAGCATCATCGGCAACCTCAGGTATGTCACTGACTATACTAAACCCCAAATTTCCTATGTCGTGAGACTATTGTGCATGTTTACCAGTAGATTTGGTATGGAGCATTGACACATTATCGAAAGAGTCATGAGATGCCTGAAAAGGATCGCGAGTATCAAATTTCATTATCTAATATTTTCCGTCGTCCTTGAAAGATATAGTGATGTTGATTGGAACACCTTATCAAATGACTCCAAAGAAACCAATGACTATTTTTTTTAGTATAGTTGGTAGTGTTGTATTTTGGAAATCGAAGAAAGAGATGATACTGGCTACGTCTACTATGGAGTCTGAAATGATAACACTAGCTACTACTAGTGAAGAAGTGAGCTAATTGAGATGTTTGTTACTTAAGATCCCTTTATGGGAAATACCTATGTCAGCCATATTGATCCACTGCGATAGTACTGCGAATATATTAAAGGTTGAGAATCATTATTACAACTGTAAAAGACAATTAATGTGTCGCAAGCACAACATTGTTAGATTGTTACTTTCTAAAAGAGTTGTTATAGTGGATCATGTACGCACTGATGGGAATTTAACAAATCCTTTGACGAAAGGATTAGCTAGAGCAAAAGTCTTAAATACATCCAAAAGAATGAGATTATTTCCTATAGATCAATGGGTCAGTCGTGATGGTAACTAGACCTAAAAGACTAGAGATCCCAAGAATTGTGTTCAATTGGTAATAACAAGTCATAGTGTTATTATATATCAGAGAATTATGATTCTTGAAGCGATGAAAGAATGAGATAATAGAAACTATTAATGAGATCTATACTCTATGTGGAGTGGAGTACCTAGCTACCAAATTACTCTTGATAAACTCACGTATGTGAATATGGAAGTGAGTTTGCTTCCTATGGAATTTCGAGGTAGAATTGCTAGAGAGTTCACTATACTGGGATAAATGTGCAGGGCCATAAATGCACGAGCTTTTAAGAATACACCCTATAAAAATATTGTGTGTGGATTTGATGTCACAGATAGAGTTTAAGACTACGAGTCACTCTTATTGAATTTGAATCTCAATTACTATGCAAAGGTTCAATTCGTAAGACACCACTGCTTATCCACAATCTTATAGAAGCGTTTGACTCTATTTCATAAACAATTTTTTAAATTCAAGTGGGAGATTGATGGAAATGATGTTAAGAACAATAAGAGCTAGTTCTAGAATGGTTTTCTACGGTGCAATAGAGTTGTGATACAGTTTGTATGAGTTGTTTTATTCTGGGGACTTCGTGTTTGATAATCTGTCTTGCACAATTTCGGCAATACCGCGAAATGTCTTAAAGAGAGGCACCTAGTCCCCGATTTAACCCACTAATATCTTTGATGTATGTAAATTGATTTTGAAATAGTTTTTAGAAACTCAAAAACAACATGTTGAAAGGATAAAAAGGTGATGTTCTATGTTAGATGAATAGATGATTAAGATAGGTTAGGCTTGTGATGTCCTATAGCTGAATTTGAGAATAAATTAGAGTAGAATTGAATTCCCATGATGTGTTTGAGATTAAAGACCTTGAGTTACATTCTTGTGAAATTATGTTGAGCGAATTGACGTTATGATATTGATTTGATGTATTATGTGTCATTTATTTCTTTTCAATTTGATTATTTATATAATCTTTACTAACATAGTCATAATTTGTACATTTTTTGTTTGCAAAAATTTGTTTGAAAATTGGTTTCAATGAAACACTAATGTTAGCTTAAAATTAACAAAACATTATATTTTCAGGAAACTAGACTCCAATAATTTGGAGGTTAAATTTGAAAATTTATAATTTATCTGTAACTATATATCATAATAAAGAGTCTTGTGATACCCATAACTTTATACGACAATTGAAGTCGTTCACTTTTACAGCGATTCAGTAAGTTTTCCAATAAAATATAATTTAATTACCTCCTTTATTTTTTGTTTACAAAATATGATTTTAATGTAGTCAAGATGTGAAAACCGGTTGTTCCAATAAAATATAATTTAATTACATTTTTTTATTTTTTGTTTATAATATATGATTTAACGTAGTCGAGACGTTTTCACATTTTAATGTGTTAAATAATAACAAGGTATAGAAAAAAAAATACTATATTGTAATTATACTGTTAATTGATTTGTTTTCATAACTTTGGATTGAGAAGTTTACGACTTAATTTGATCAAAACAGAAAGAATTAAGGCAAGATATAGATAAATAAATGTTGTTTAAAAAAAGTCAATTTTATTTTTGAATTTCTCAACAATACAGTAGAATTATAATTTCTCCTATTTATTTAATAAACAATAGATATATAATACATATGTAATGGAGTTAGAATTCACACTTGTATTTTCAACATATATAATAGTCATTCTCTCATGACATACATGAGTTCAAGAGTCATATTTAATTCATGAGAAATAAAGGACAATGGATTATCATGATACATATCACACTAAAGTAGTTGAAAAAAAATAAACTTTATTTATGAATGCATAATAGATTACATGAAAAATAGTATAAAATATAAATAAATGATTAATCTAACCTTTAATTATTTTTTTAATTTTACAATAAATTAAACTATATTTTTTAATATTTATTTAATTAAAATTCGTATAGCATTTACATTTCTAAATTAAAAATAAAATTTTAAAATTTAGATTAATTTCAAAATTAAATTCCAGAACAAAAGTATCCAAATTTGATCTCAGATTTGATATCAATAATATAATATTCAAAAGAGTTCAACAAATTAAATGTAATCTTGTTTAAAAATTTAAAAATTGTTTATAAATATATTAAAATAGAGCTGAAAATATTAAATGTATTTTGAACTAAATGAGATAAATTTTTTGTTTTCATAGTAAAGAATTGAGGTAAAAATATTTGAATTAAATTACAATCTTGTAGTTTATTTGTCTTCTCGTATATTTATATATCTCTTATCCTTTTGCATTACTATCCAAGCCTTTTTATATCATATCAAATAATTTGTTTTCTAGTTATTTGTCTCATTCTAATGCTATTATAGTCGTCTTTATTTATTATTTTTATTTTAATTGAATTGTATAAAACATTGAATCTATGGAGAAATATTTTAGCAAAAGTTTATGGCAATAAAAAAAAGACATGTGAATTAATGTAGTTTTAGAACTAATAAAAATTTGATTAAGTACTGAAAAAAAATATGGAGAACTTATATTTGCAAAACTACTATTGGTAATGGTAAAAAAAATGATATTGAAATAATATTGGATGTATTTTTTGTTCAAAATTGTGAAATTCATGAAAAACACTGTGTTATTAATATTTAGGGGATGTTATTAAAAATTACGATGAGGTAAATGTTTTACATGTAATCCCCTAATTTTAAACAAGGTTTTATATAAAAATATAGTAATGTTTTCAAATTTCAAAAGTTTTTAAGTAAAATAAGTTGTGATGTTTAGAAAATTAAAACTTGATTTTATGAAAATACATCTCTTTTCATTTAAAAGCCAGAGGGAACATTTAAAAATTACCCAAGCAAATTGATACAATGAACTAAAGTACACAATAAAACTCGAGAAAATAGAATAAATCTTAAAGACTAGGATTCTGACTTTGATTTGCTAACGTGAATTCATTCTACATTAAAAATATGAAGAGCAAACCAATGAAATGATTTAGTTCTTCAATGCTAAAAATCTTGAAAAATCACTCACAACAACTTAGTAAGTTATGAAAAAATTATCTCATCAATAATTCTTTATAAACTTAATTATAACATAATTAGAATAATACATGTATTACTTAATTAATTATTTGAACCATATACTTAGCTACATATATGTATAGTAAAATCTTTAATTTAAGTCTGTGTACTAGTTTTTTAAAGTATGAATCACCAAACAGATACTAGTTTATGATTAACGTACGTCATAAATTATTGACTGCAAGAAGCGTCACACTTTTTTATCCCTTACTAGTCCTTTTTTATAAAATAACACATCCCTCTTACAAAAAATAGTTTTATGAAATCACCAAGATGACTCAAATCTCATTCAATAAAACTCACACATATTCTCCTATCAAAACTACTAACTTATTAGAATTTTAACATAAAAAATAAAATAATAAACAACATATAAGCAAGAACACAATAGATAGAGAAACATGTATATAATACATGAATATAAACATAAGGAACGAGACCAACAGTCTTTTGGGCTTAAGGAGTGTATATAATACCTCAAATAAACCAAATACATAGATATGATCATAATTGTTGGAACCAAGTTGATTTGAAGAAATATGTCTTTCATTTATTTTGATGATAACAAAATCATTTGAAGGAACAATTTAATGCTATAACGTTGTGATTAAGTGCATATGTTCGAATTCAATGTATCCTTTAATAGCTGGATGAAGACACATATACAAAATGATTTCTCCTCTCTTTGTTTCACTAAGTCTAATGCAATAAAAATATTGTGTCCCAACTGCCACAGGAAACACAAAGCATATCATAGTTTATTTGTCTCTGATGAACACAACATGGATTATATTCTTCTGCCTCTGATACACAAGCTAACGAGAAATTTTGTCTCTGACTTTGATAAGTGCGACAAGAAATAATTGTCTTTTCCTCTGACAAGAGTGACAAGCAAGTTACTACCTCTACCTTTGATAACCACATCAAGCATCTGACTATGAACTTTTGTGTATCATTTAAAAAAGTCAACGCTCTAAAAAAAACATCAACACTTTGATAATGCAACGCTCTAAAGACAAATCAATTGTGCATCCTATGATACACATGCTCAATCAACTACTTGTTTGAAAATCTTAAGACTTTATCTGATCATCGTTCCCTTGGTTTGACAACTGTTTCAAACAAATACGCTGAATCAGTACAACATCAATTTTTTTTTTTTTTTGAAAAATCTCTCTAATAAATCAATTCCACAAAGATATGATGCAAAACTTTATGGATTATCCCGATTTTCTACAATCAGGACTACGTCCAGTAACCCTAATTGTACTCATAAAAGACGTGCCTCCTTCAATGAAGAAAGACATAAGATACACAACATACAAGCAACAAGTGAAAAAGCACATATGCACTCTTGCTCAATATCATTCTATTTCAGATTAGTGCTAAAAGAAGTTCTGAAGTAATACTTTTGTAAACACTTTGTATGAGAGTTCATTCAGAAAAACTTAAAACCTTATGTTGTAACCTAACCTAGTAGTCGTTGTCTTCCTTAACAGTTTGTTTGTACTAAGCTAGAAGGTTAAGAAGATCGAACCACAATCAATATGACTAGTAGGTGATCAAGTGTAAGTCTATATTAGTGATAAACTAGTGGATTAAATCCTTCAGGTTGAAGGGACTAGACGTAGCTACCGTGTTGGTGGTAAACTAGGATAAATTGTTGAGTTACTCTGCTATGTTTTCATTCACATCCATTACCATCTTTACTTTAAGTATAGCCACGTAAAAAAATTTAAAAACACAATTTAAATCCCCCTTTTTCGCATTCTTTTCGTTATACAATTGGTATCAGGGTGTGGGTTAGCTTGAATGGGCAGCCCGCTAAAATAAACGGCTTGAGCTTAATAATTTCAACATGAATTTTTTAGGGTATTTTGGCCCGGTCTGATAAACCCGTTACTCGTTCGGGTTAGCCCGTAACCCGCATAACCAATTTTAAAAAAAAATAAAAAAATTAAAATTAGCTCACATAAAAAAAGGTCCGAAAGAAATTAAACCCACTTAGTTGGTTATATATATATAGTTGATTATATATTTTTAACAATCAGTTTTTTTATTTTCCTAAGTAAACAATCATTCAACACTTTGTAAAATGTGAGCATTGCTCAAGAAGTTTGAAAACACTTATTATAGAGTCACATTAGAACTATTTAGCACTCTATTTGAATTTGATTTGGGTTTAGGTTATGTTTAGACAACTCTAAATTCATCTGTGTTATGCTAGATAATATCTCTAATTTTGGACAATTTGAACTTATCTTAATTTATGTGTTGTTTGGATAATATGTTGTTTTGAAAAATTTAAATTGAGTTTGTGCTAATTGGAAAATCCAAACTTAGTTTGTGTATAAAGAGTAAACGATAATATTTTTTAAATGGGCATCAACGAAAATTTCCAAGTTAAAAGAGTCGCAAAAAAATTAAAATATAATAAGTAAAAAAAATATTATAAAAAATGTGTGGGTCACCTCCCAGCCTGCAACCCATCTAGGACCGGTCTTGGGTAGTATTCCATTGGCCCATATTAAAACAGGGTTTTCTGGCCTAGTCCAGAAAAACCCGCAACCCGTTAGGGCCAACCCTATATAGGTCGGGTAGCCCGTTTTGACTACTATATCAGTCTCAAAGTTGAGCACTTAACAGGTTTGAGTAAAGATCTCTATCCCATATGGATAACTGTGGTGAATAAGTTACAAGTGAAAATGTTAACGGGCCTCCCCTATTTTATGGAGAGAGATTTGAGTACTGAAAAAACAGACTCAGAAGTTTCTACATCTCTCACAACCCTAAACTTGGGAACATATTCGAAGATGGCTATGAAGCTCCAAAAGATGTTGCTAGTATTGAAATATCGAGAAAGAACTTTGACTTTGACCAAATGAAACAATACAAAATACACCATAAAGCCAGAACCTTCATGATGAATGTTATCACCTTCAAGAAGTTTGAAAAATGCAGCAATAAAGAAACATATAAGAGTATCTTTAATGCTTTGGTTCTTAACTATAAAGGAAATAAGCAAGTACAAGAAGCCAAAGCTAATATGCTCCTTAGAAAGTACGAACTCTTTCAGATGGAAGAAGATGAAGACATTGAAAAAATGTCTTCTAGATTCCAAACTTTGGTTTTAAGACCAGAGGTTCTCTAGTAGAGCTACACTATTGTCGACCAAGTCAAAACGATCCTCAAAAGTCTTCCCAGCAAGTGGAGATCAAAGGTAACAACCATTCAATAAGTCAAGGATCTAAAAAAACTACATCTGGAAGAGCTAATGAGCTCACTCAGATCGCTTGAGATAAAACTAGTTGAAGATGAGCCTAAAAAAAGTTAAAATCCTCGGCTTTCCAATCCAAAGGAAAGAAGACAAGTTAGAAGGCTATGGAAGCAACTAAAGATTTGATGGAAAACAAATGGGAATATCATAGTGAAGATTTATATGATGAAGAGTTTTCCTTTATCTCAAGAAAAATCCAACATATGTGGAACAACATAAAAAAATCATTTTCCAAAAGAGATTTTAGACGATCCCAAAATAGTAGAGAATGGAGTGAAAATCTAGACAAAAGAAATCTCATTTGCTATGAATGCAAGGAACCAGGACATTTCAAATAAGAATGTCCTAAACTTGAGAAAGGAAAATTCCATAGGAAATACTTCAAGACCAAGAAGAAAGGTATTATGGAAACTTGGGATGACTTTGATGAATCATCTAATGAAGATGAAGAGCATGCAAACATGGCTCTAATGACATATATTGATATGACTCTAAAGCCGCTAACAAAGAAATTGAGGTATTCTCTGACTTATCTTGTAATGAATCCATAGATATGCTAAATGAGTTTCCCAAAAAAATCATAAGGCTTCTTCAAAACTTAAGCTTCTTAGAAAAACTCATAACATCTTAACAAACAAATGCAGTTCGCTTGAAAAATATTTTGAATACCTAAAAGGAAAAATCTAACTAAAAGAAAAGGTTTCAGAAACCTCAGAGGATAAAGTATGCAATTATCTAAAGTATGAAATAGTCTTTCAAGAGTTTCTAGCTAAAAGCATATGCAGAAGTAAAAAAGCTTCTATGATTTATGGTGTCACCATAAAATAAACGCGACATAAGCTTTGAAGAAATGATTGAAAAATCATAGATTCAATCAGTCTAATATTGCTTATGCATATTGTCATAAGAAAGGTCACAACAACATAACTTGGTCTATGTTGAAAAACATGGAAAGACAAGATACCTTCTAGAACTAACAAACCAAGACCCAACCAAATTTGGGTACCTAAATATAAAATAATTTATCTTCTAGATATCTTTAGCCACAAAGTTGAAACACCAATCATGGTACCTGGATAGTGGATGCTCATGATACATGACAAAGAAAAGTCTATGTTCTAAGACCTAACTCTCAACAATGGAGGATTCATAGGATTTGGAGGTGATTAGAAGGGTGAGATCATTGGACAAGACACAATAGGTAATGGTTATCTTCCCTCTATTAAGAATGTTTTATTTGTAAAAGGACTAATGCATAATGTACTAAGCATAAGCAAATTAAGAGATGGTAGTTATGATGAAATCTTCAATGAAAATTCATGTAAGGAAATAAGTCAAACAGATGGATCCATATTATTTCTTGGCCAAAAGTAAAACAACATTTGCAAAATAAATTTATTTGATTTAAACAAACATGAAGTGAAGTGTCTTATGTCTGTAAGCGATGAACAATTGATATGGCACAAAAGATTAGGACACGCCAACATGAGGTTAATCTCAAAATTAAAAAGACTTGAACAAGTTAGAGGGCTTGCTAATCTTAAGTATAACTCATATGTTCTTGGTGAGAAATGTCAGATAGGGAAACAAACAAAATCTTATTTTTCTTCTAAAAATGTTGTTTCCACATCTAAGGCTCTTGAACTTTTACATATTGATCTATTGGCCCTATTAAGATTGCCTCTATCAGTGATCATGGAGGTGAATTTGAAAATAAACTTTTTGAAAATTTCTATGAAGAGAATGGCATCTTGCATAATTTTTCTTCTCTTAGAACACTCTAACAAAACAGTGTTGTAGAAAGGAAAAATTGATCTCTTCAGGAAATGGCACACACCATGATTCACGAGATGAACGTTGCCAAACACTTCTAGGCAGAAGTAGTGAACACTGCATGTTACATTCCGAATAGAATCTATATTAGACCTATTCTCAATAAGACTCTTTATGAATTGTGAAAATGAATAAATCCCAACATTTCATATTTTCATCACTTTGGATGTATTTGCTATATCTTATACACCAAAGAGAATCTTGGCAAGTTTCACTCACAATCTCAAAAGTGCATCTTTTTGGGATACTCTGAAAGGTCTAAAGCCTATAGAGTATACAACATAGAAACACTGATTGTTGACTAATCAATCCATGTCAAGTTTGATGAAAAAAAAGCTTGACCATAAAAAGTCAAAGCTAGATGTAGACTTTGCAGATTTACAAATTATAGAGGAACTACATAAAATTGAAGAAGCGTCAAACTCAATGCAAATTGAATCATAAGATCCACCTAACAACTTAGATCAAGAGCATTAAGGTTCCAAAATTGGATGGAAATACAAGTCCTCTCATCAGGAGTCCTTGATCATAGGAAACATAAATGATCCCTTGAAAATGATATATGCTTTTAAGGAGACATCTTTGTTTGGGTTGCTCTGTGAAATTGAACCTACATCCATATACGAAGCATTGTAATATGATGGATGGATACTAGCTATGGAAGAAGAGGTGAAGCAATTCGTTTTTGTAACCTAGCCCAGTAGTGTTTGCATTCCACAATAGCTCGATTGTACTAAACTAGAAGGTTGAGAAGACTTGACCATAATCAGGCTGCCTAGTAGGTGTTCAAGAAAGATAAGAACAATCTTCTACCCTAGACTCATCACTGTTGAAAAAAAATGATAACTCTCTTCTTTCAAGCTCTAGAGGAAGTAGAGGGAACTCTTCAAGGAGAACACCTAGTTTTTTCGTCTACATCGTTGTTCGATATTTCCAACATCATCAAGATGAGGCTAGTTTATCCTAAGATTTAAATTCTACCTAGTGGTGATGCCAAAAAGATATCTTGTCAAAACAATGGATCTCATACCATTCCTTTCATGGTTGAAGACTCGTATGCTCATATATTTGAGGAAAATAATAAAGAAGTAGTCTTAGAATACTTAAGGATGTGTCATTCTAATCAAAAGATGGCCCCAATCTGCTTTCCTATGTCCAAAGTAGCTCATGTCTTTGAGAAGAAAAGTAAAAGAGTTGTCAAGACATTGAGTATAGAAGACGGTGAAGAAGAATAAAAAACATGCACTAATGATGAAGAAGTCACCCTCACTTTGAGAATCAAACAGAAGGTAACACCAAACCCTGAACAAACTGCTCATTTTACTATTTCTGGTAATGCGAGTAGCAATGAACAACTTAAACTTGAACCTGGACCAAAACGTCCCATACCATATACCCAATATATAAACGTAGTTGGTCCTTCCTCTAACCCCGTACCTGATACCCTCTCTAAATCTAACTCTAACACCTCATATTAAATGTTTGAGGCAACCTTAGCAAAACATTTTGCTTCCCTCAGATATAAAACACGCACTCTCCATTTCAAGACCACCACTCCAAACCAAACACAATTTGTAACACCCAAATATTTTCATATATTATATATATGTTTATTTTTAGTGACTGTCGTGATTTATTATTTAACTAATAATTTATTATATGTGCAAAGAAACTAAATTAAATTTTTTATCCTTTATTTTACTTGAATAATTATAACCTTTATTTTTAATTAATTGTTTTGGTGTGACAATTACATGAAGACGATTTATGGCATGCTTATTTCCTAAATGGACTATTGTGTATTTTTTTTTATTTGATTAGTTTTGATAATCATGAAATTGATGTGTTAGATATGTTAGTTTTATTTTGTTATGTGTGACCTGTAGTGATATTTTTGTCTTGCTTGATTTATTTTAGTTGATTAAAATAATAGTTGAATTATTTAATTAAATTATAATTTGTAAAATTTATATTGTTTGTTAGTTTTTATTTTTGACCATATAAGTATTCGACTGAGGAGATAGTAGAGTTTAGTGAAAATCCTTAGTTTTATTTATTTATTCTATTTAATTAAGTTAGTATAACAATAATAAGATAATTGGTCCTTGGATGTTTAATTATTTGATGAAGTATTTTTATAATAATTAATTATTATTGGTTTTTTTTTTATTATTAACTAATTAAAACTCGCATGAATATTTATTTTAGAATGAACAATGACCAAGTGAAATTTTGACTAAGTCAAAATTGAATCACTCACACTACTAATTTTAATAACTAAATTTTATTTTTTTTAATAGCATGTAGTTTAAAGAATTATGTGTTTTCTTCCTTGCTTTCAAAGAAACCACTAATCAACTAAAATTGATAAGTCACCATGCCACCATTCATGCTCTATGCTCCTTCCCTATTAGTGATAATCATATGATCAAGCTATTAGATGTATGATGAATCGTCTCTCCCTCCCTTGCATCCACTCAAATGTGTACTAAGCAAGAATAAGTACATGAATATCAATTAATTTCTAATTAACGGTTGATCATTAAATCATATTATTCCAATTGAATTATTTATTCATGTTTGCAATTAACCTCAATGAAGAGAATTATTCCCTTCCTCTAATCATCTCAACGCATCCCATATTAGTTTCATACACATTTTCCTCATAAAATACGATTAAACTTGCAACAAATAAAAAAAGAAGTCCTAATCCCACACATATCACACGCCATTCCTAATATTATATTTTGTTTATCTCAAATATTTTCTAAGTCACTCAAACAACCATCCATATATTCCCTCTCATTCTTATGGAAGTTCTAAGCTTTTGTTCCTTCATCTTTATGAGATTTTTTTAGGGCTATATAGTGTTACTTGGAAGGAAAACACTCAACATAAAAGTTTTTCTCATGCAAAGTTAGGCTAGATACTAAATTAGTAGTTTGTAAGATACTTATATGATGCATTGATGTTGTCAAAGAAAAAGGATGATTTTGTGCTTGTCTTAAAGAATTTAACTATAATGTTTTGATTTTTTTTAGTAATATGTTTGTCTTGATTAACTTAATCATAAAGTTCTATTTTTTTTACTATAACATAATAAATACGTTTGTTGTTAAAATGTTTAATGTAAAGTTGCAATTTTTGTGATGTTTTGGTGTATTTAATTATAAAAGGATGACTTTTATTATGATATCATGAGTAATATGTTTGTTATGATGTATTTGATTTAAAGTTTCAATTTTTGTGCTATTTAATTTCAATGTTTTGATTTTTATTAACACTACATGAGTCTTGAGGGAATTGATTAAATGTTTTAATTTTTATTTATGATAACATGATTAAGTTGAATATTTTGATGTGTTTAGTGTAACGTTTGAGTTGTACACTTAAATGACTAATAATGGGAGAAGTTTTATAGTAGAAGGAATAAAGTTTCTATTTGTATGTGTTCTTGGTGATTTAATTTTTAATGTTTATCAATAACATATCGTTAATTCAATTTTATAGTTTATAAAATGAAAGTTGTGAATGATTCTTTATTTCGAGCATCCATGAGAATGTAAATTTGATGTCATATGTGATTAACATTTAATCTTGAATATTTTATTTTTGTGGTTGTCTAAGTGACTATTGATTTGTGTGTTGAACATTGTTCTCTTTGTGGTTGGCTAAGTAACTCGTGATTTCTATTTTGAACCTTTTATCTTTGTGGTTGTCTAAGTGACTAGTGATTTGTGTTTTGAACATTTTATCTTCAATTTTGCTTCCCACACGCCCCAATTTTTTTTAAAACTCAAAATACCCAAACTACCCTTCCCTCTATTATCATTTAACCACTCATTTTCTATCTTCATCATCTTCATCTTCTTCATCTTCATTACCTACCAACTTCAATCTTCTTCAATATTCTTCAATCATTTTGATACATTTCATGTTCAATAATCTTTAATCATTTTGAACATCTTCATCATTTTCATCATCTTCATCATTATAGTGACTCAGATCAACTAGGTATGTATTTTGTTGTGTTTTATAGCTAGTTATTTTTTTTTCCAAATCTGGGTTTCGTACGTGAACTTAGTTCACGTACGTCTACTTGAAACGAATTCACGTACTTGATGAAATTATGAAAATTCTGATTGTACGTGAATTAGGTTTACGTAAACGTACGTCAATTAAGTTTGCGTACATCAATGGAGTTTTAAAATTCATGTTACCTACGTGAACTGAGATAAAGTATGTGTACGTGAACTCAGTTCACGTATCACATACGTGAATTGAATTCACGTATACATACGTAAACTGAGTTCACGTATAGGATGAAAATTTGTAAAATCTCAGTCATACGTGAACTGAGTTCACGTATGTTTACTTGAATTCAATTCACGTATGTGATACATGAACTGAGTTCACGTACACATACGTTTTCTCAGTTCACATAAAGGTGATAAAATTTGGATTTTTTTTTTTTTTGTTTATTGTGTTTTAGGAGTTAAGAATTTTTATGTTGTTATATTTATGTAATTTATTGGATGCAGTTAAATGGATGAAGGGGGGGACAACAGTGAAGAAATATATGAAGGTTTGGAAGGTTTGGAACCTGATTTTGAAGAAATGTATGATGATTTGGATCCTGATTTTGAAGAAATGTGTGATGATGTGGAACCTAATTTTGACGCTATGAATGACGGAGTTGAACCTGTTATGATTGATTTGACTGATGTGTTTACCACTAGCATGATGTTCGTTACACGAGATGAATTATTGAAATGGGCTAGAAATGTTGGAAGGGAAAATGGAATTGTTGTTGTGATTTTTAGATCGGAAACTGCGACAGCATGACCAAGAACAAAGACAAAATTAATTATTGGTTGTGAAAAAAGTGGTAAATATAGACCTTGGAAGAATCCTAATCTTACGAGGAGTACTTGGACTAGAAAATGTGATTGTCCATTTAAATTGAGAGGAACACGATCAAGTGTTGGTGATGGATGGTATTTGCATGTAATATGTGGTCTCCATAACCACGAATTGGCCAAAAAACTAACCGGTCACTCTTTCTTAGGCCGATTGTCTCAAGATGAGAAAAATGTACTTGGTGATATGACAAAGAACTTTGTAAAACCAAAAAACATTTTAATGACATTGAGGGATCATAACGTTGAAGGTTTGACGACAATAAAACAAGTTTACAATGCACGTCAAGCATATCATTCATCACTTAGAGGTAATAGAACAGAAATGCAACATCTTTTGACATTGATAGAACGCGACAAATAAATTTATCGATATAGGAAGGTAGAGGGTTCAGATGAGTTGAGGGACATATTTTGGGCCCATCCAGACACTATCACTCTTGTAAATAATTTTCACATAATATTGATTATGGATAGCACTTACAAGACCTGTAGGTATCGAATGCCATTACTTGAGATTATTGGTGTTACATCTACTGAAATGACATTTTGTGTGGGATTTGCATATCTACAGTCTGAGCGTGTTGATAACTTCACATGGGCACTACAAATGGTGAAAGAACAGATTACAAGTGGTGAAGTTGAAGTCATCGTTACTGATAAAGACCTTGCTTTGATGAACGCAGTTAAAAATGTTTTTCCAAAAGCAGTGAATTTATTATGCTTGTTTCATATATGCAAGAATGTCAAAGCCAAGTGCAAGATGACCGTGTTTCCAAAAAAGAAGCAAGTGCAAATAATGGAGGCATGGGAGGCTCTTATTTACAATTTTGATGAGGCTCAGTACTACATGAAGTTGGCTATCTTTGAAGGAATTTGTAGTATTTGTTCTATTTTTTATGATTATGTACACGAGCAGTGGTTAATTCCTCACAAGGAAAGGTTTGTTGAGGCGTGGATAAATAGAGTTATGCACTTTGGGAACACCACAACACAAAGGGTTGAGTCGGCACATTGGAGTTTGAAAAGGATATTACAAGATAGTATTGGTGATATATGTAGTGTTTGGGAAACCATCAATAGCATGATTGTATTACAACACAATGAGATAATAACATCATTTGAAAATAGCATCATTCAAAAGGTGCATCGCTATAGTAACAGATTATACGCGAATTTGCATGGTGTTGTGTCAAAAAATGCAATTGATCACATTGCGGCAGAGTATGATCGCGTGAAGTATGTAGGTATTGATCAGACTGAGTGTCGTTGCACAATTAGGACAACACATGGTCTACCTTGTGCATGTGAAATAGCCAGGTATAGTATGATCCCATGTTCCATTCCATTAGACGTTATTCATGTTTGGTGGAGTAAATTAACTTTCCATGTTGATGCATCGAGTCAACCTTCAGAGTTATCTGTGAAACATGAAATAGATGTCATAGTGAAAAAGTTTGAAGAACTTGATGTACATGGCAAAATTTCACTTAAAGGTAAATTACGAGAGATCGCGTATCCATCGACTATGTCGATGTTTCCACCGGTTGCCAAGGTTAAAACAAAAGGTGCACCAAAAAAAGGCAAAAGTAAGGTATCAAAAAGAGATAAATCAACCAAGCGTGATCCATCTTGGTGGGAGTATGTGGATGCAAGTGTTCGATGTAGTGGTACAAATGCATGTAGCACTATAGATACCAGTAAAGTAGAAAAGCTAGCACCTCGACCATCAGTCCAAAAGCTCACACCTTGACCATCAATTAGCAAAGTTCAACAACAAAGAGTTCTCCTCTTCAAAGATTGGTTGCCAGTTGAAATTCATAAATTCATAGATGACATTATTGATGTCGGTGATGATGGTAATTGTGGATATCGTGCAGTTGCAACTTTACTTGGAATGGGTGAGAACTGTTGGGCATTCATCCGCCAACAGTGTGTGATAGAGCTTCAAGAGTTCATGTCTCATCACGAGATACTATTTGGTGGAGAAAATTATGTTCGACAACTTATACACAATGTGTATGTTGAGCAAGTTGCGTCGAAGGATAATTGGATGACACTTCCAGAAATGAGATATGTGATTGCATCGAAGTTTAACTTGGTTGTCGTCGCATTATCACTTAACCAATCACAAACATATTTTCCACTTAGGAGTCCACCACCAACATCTATGTCAGATCATCGTGTGATTGTTATTGCATTTGTTAACAACTGTCATTTTGTACTGGTATTAATTGTGATATTAAATTGTTATTGATAATTCACTTTATAATTGTTATTGATTTATAATTGTTATTGATAATTCACTTTATAATTGTTATTGATTTATAATTGTTATGTAATTTAACAGGTTTACTTAAAGTCATATTCCCCTATACCACCAGCAAGTAATTTGTGGAAAAATTATTGCAATGAAGAAGCACAACAATGGGAATTTATTTACAGGGATCACATGCAACATTGGTTGCAGATATTTCCAGAAACTATAAATGAAGTTATTGTAATCTGAATTGTTGAATTCAAATATAATGAATATCCAAAATATTGTATGAATTCAAATAATATTGTATGAATTGTTGAAGTTGTAAACTGAATTGTTTAATTAATATGGTCGAAATCCAAAATAGATATCCAATATATTCAAAATATTTGTAACCAAAATATCTGAAATCCATAATAGATATCTAAAATACATATCCAAAATAAATATCGAAAGTAAATATCTTAAGTCTGTCTATGTCTCCTACGATATGGCACTACATGATTCCAATCTCTACCACCACCCCTCTGAGATCGCAATATCAAAATTAATTCATTCACGAGTGCGATGTCATCAGGTAATACCAGTTGTCGACCAAGAAGCTCCTCTGCAATTTGTATTGCTCGACGCTGCATTAAAAAATACATTAATTAATTACATGACTATTTAATTTAATAAAGTTATAAATTAAATTTAAATGAATTTACCATTGTTTCTTCTGAAGCATGATCATCATCGGCAGGTTCTGCAACCGAAGGTGCTACATAGACTGGTTCTCTACGAATGATATATGGATGAGAAATCCGACGAAACCAGTCCATGTGCTCAATTGCACAGTCTGCAGCTCTGTGTACAACTGCCCCAACGTCAACTACATGTACAGCGTATTGCGTAAACATGATGTCCATTTCCTCTGGTGTGGTCGTCTGACCTACTATCTCCAAAGGTGAACCAGGGATGGTTTGGACATGTCCATATTGACGCAATACCCTATCTGGCAAGTGAGCATACATCTTGGGACCCCAGCGTATCCACCCTCTGAATAATGAAACAACCTCAAATGGTCGCTTCGGCCTATGCTCTATGTAGGGTGTCCAACATATGCCATCAACATCAATCTCTTCCAGTGCTTTCCTAAATGGAATAACCAAACCTTTATCCCGTTTTGGCTTCCATCTAAGTGCTCTCGGATAGTCCTCATCATAAACCTGAGATAGTCTACAACAATTCGCACATAATATTGGAAAATGCTCATACACCCACACCTGCACATATACAATAAGATATTCATAAATCAATAAAGCAACAAACCATGAAATAAATCAAACTAGGAAAGCAAGCGCAAATACCTGTAATAGTGTCAGATACTCTGATACTGTTCTAGTCTGATGCATACTCGCTTCTCGAAGATTGTCGTATAGGTAAGCAAGCGCATCAGCACCCCATGCATATCCTCCGCATGAGTTGGGGTCTCTGAAACATTCAAGGTAGACAACACTCACTGCGAAGGCACTCTTGTCGCTGAACAAGGTGCAACCCACCAAAAATAAAAGAAATGCCCTCGCAGTCATCTGCCAATGCTGATCAACACATCGCTGATGGTATACATCAAGCAACCAACTGTACCGAACAGTGGTTGTCCGCGTCAAGTTAAACTCAGCATATGCAGCAGCCAGACTCACCCCAAGAAGCTCACCCAACAACTCTGCAGCGTCATTCTTGTTAAATATATTAACGCTGAAGAATGCACCGGTGATGGGTATATGCAGCAGCGAAGAGACATCGTCCAAAGTAATGGTCATCTCCCCAATTGGAAGATAAAAGTTGTTGGTGTCGCGATGCCATCTCTCGACAAAGGCAGAAATTAGACCTTTGTCGATCATCTCATAGCTGCATTTTAGCAATGTATATAAACCAGAACTTTTAACAAGTTCCTCAACCTCTTGATTTTCAATGACAACTTCTTTTAACTTTTTGCCATTGCTAAAAACCCTTAACTCTCCGCGAATAAATTAACCGAACAAATATAAGTTCAAACACATTAAGCAAATATTTAATATTTAATTTGATTCAGAAATTTACCACGCCATCCCATAGTCGTGTCGCAACATGATCCCCGTATGTCCTTAGGACAGACCTGTCAACCGGACCACCAGGATATCCGTCATCTGCTTCAGGTTGGGCCTCATCCGCTTGGACCTCTTCAGGTTGGGCCTCTTCTGCTTGCCCCTGTTCTGGTTCCGCATGTTCTGCTTGTTGATTCTGTAATCTTCGCTGTCCACGCAATTCACGCTGAGCACGGTGAGTTCGTGCAGAAGCGGTTGGTCTAACACGACCCTCTCTATCAGTCCCTTGGTCGAGTATAATACGACCCTCTCTATCAGTAAACATTGGGCGCACCATTTCTGCATAAACAAATCATAATCATTATCAAAACAACATAGCAATATAACATAAACCACAACATGGGCAAGCATAAACTCATACGTGAACTTCATCAACCTACGTGAACTGTGTTCACGTACGTGAACTCCATCACCTACATGAACTGAGTTCGCGTACGTGAACTCCATCAGCCTACGTTAACTGAGTTCACGTCCACCTACGTGATCTGAGTTCACGTATGTGAACTCCATCAGCCTACGTGATCTGAGTTCACGTACGTGAACTCCATCAGCCTACGTTAATTGAGTTCACGTCTACCTACGTGATCTGAGTTCACGTACGTGAACTCCATCAGCCTACGTGAACTCACCTACGTGATCTGAGTTCACGTACTTGATTTCACTTCACGTATCTGAACATTCAAAACCCATAAAACACCATCAAACCCAGAACCATTGATGAACATTCAAAACCCATTCATGAAAATTCAAAACCCAGAGAGTTAAACCCAGGAAACGAAAATGAAAACATCATTGCTTACTTGATTGAAGAGATGCTTGAAGTGATTGAAGATGGTGTTGAAGATTATTGAAGATTGATTGATTACTTGATTCAAGAATGTAGATGATTGAAGATGAAGGATGAATGTATTAGGTTAATGAAGATGAAGATGAAGGTATTAGGTTATAGAAGATGAAGATGATGAAGTTAGAAGATGAAGGTATTAAGTGAATATAGACGGAATGGTAGTTTGGGTATTTTAGATTTTAAAAAAAAATTGAGGGGTGTGGGAAGCAAAATTGTTTATCTTTTTAGTTACCTAAGTGGATGATGACATGTATCTTTTGACCATCATTATCATTTCATGACATATCATATGCATCTTTGTGAACGCCTTAGTGGTTGGTTTAATTTTCCGCGTTGGTATGGATGGCTTTTGTGTTGACGCCTTAGTAGTTGGTTATATCCAGATCATATACTTTTAGGAGCATGCATAACATGCATTCATTTTATTGTTATTTTTATTTTAATCTAATTATGTGTTCTAGGTGAGTGAAATTTTGAGTTCTTAACCAATCTTTTGTGGTTGTTGTTGTTAGTAATGGTTAGAAAAAAAAAATTGATTTTTGATGTGTGTGAGTTATGTAATGAGTTATTTTTTTCAAATAAATGAGTTTGAACTGAAGTTGAAATTTTACAAGAAAATTTAGAGTTATTAAAATTGTGAAAATGTTCAAATTTTAAATAAGTTAAAGAGCTTGAGCAAAAAGTTAGATTGAAATTAAAATGTTTAGAGTTAAAAATATTACTCTTTTAATTACTCTTAGACTGAGTTTAAGAAAAAGGTTTAGAGTAATTTATTAACTCAAATTTTTGGAGCTCTAATAGTCGAGTGTGTGTATGTATGGTTTGGAAAATATTCGTTTTATTTAGTTTTAACTAAATAATGTAGATCATTTGGTTTTAAAAGTTTGGTGTGTGAAAAATATATAAGTTTAGAACTTTTTTGCGGTTGGATAAATTTTATTTGTGAACAAATTGTTATAAATATTTATGTTTATGTAGTTAGCTCATTGAGTCTCGAAAAGGAATCAAGACCGTTGGCACCAAGTTAGCGGTGGGGAGAACTCTGATATATTAATGTTGTCGTGATGATTAAAGAAAAATGATTTTTCTTAGTTTACGTCTTTCCAAAAATAATTGTTATGATTGATGAGTAATATGTATACATGTGGTTATCAAATCTTTGAACTTGTATTTAAGGAAAATTAGTGAATTGTGATTTTCAAGCTTGTATGTATAAGTTCAATTTTTAGAAAAGTTTGCATGATTTTAATTAAAGTTTCAAGTTTATTAAGTAAATGTTAGTGTCTTGAGTTAGAAATTCTTTTTTTTTTTAAAGATTCCAAGTTTCATGAATTAAAATACAAACTTTGTTGAAAAATATATATTTTGAAAAGGATAAAAATATTTCAAAGAGTTAGAACTTTTAAATTAAAAAAAAATATTCATTGATATTTGTTTTGCATGATTATGTTTTTACGAGGCAAATACTTTGATTGAACTTTTAGTCTTAAAAAAATATAGTGGATCAAACTTGTAGTTATTTGAGAAAAAAATGAGTTATGGAAAATTTGAGAAAAATTTGTGGTTGTGCGAAATTTTTTGAGAAAAAAAATTTAAAACGTTTCAAATAAGTTTCAGGGATTAATTTGACCAAGTCAAACACTATTTGATTGAAGGTGTCGTCACGAGCGAGATTTTTCGTTGTGTTTGATTGTGGTAGTCATAATTGTTGAAAAAGCTATAACTAAAGTAAGGGCTCCTTCTAAATTTTTAGTTTACACATATGGACCTTATATGTGTGATTGATGTGTGAATAAGTGATGATTAATATTGATGTGATTATGCATTCTTGGGTGAAAATACGTATTGATACATGTTATGAATTTTATTGAGGAGAATATGTCTTGAGTATGCTATATGAAAAATTATTAGTGTGTAATTAGTATTAAAAGGGGAGTCTTTTAATAGTTATATTTACATAATAATTATTGTGAAAGAGTCAGAGTATGCTCATGCGTTTCATAATTAGTGGTGATCGTGATGGGTCACGGTGTTAATGGTGACAGTGATGGGCCACATGATGGTTCCATGAGTTGATTGATCCATCTTAACCTTACGATGATTTATTTGTCGTGTAGGTCTCTGATAGACTACACTCTAGTAAATCATGCTGACCTATGATAGGTGGCACCTCGATAATTAGTAATGGTCTATGAGAGCCGATACATTTATGATTTACACTCATCGATGAGGGTTTGGAAATTTTGGAATCATGTGCACTAACGTATAAGTATTGCATTAGGGTGCTTGGCACTCGAGTCATGTTTGTTATAATATGATATATTTATATACATGCTATGTTACTGTTGTTACCATGTCGTAATTGTTAAGTGGTTATTTCTTGTTTTTATGACATAATTGTTAAATGTTAATTCCGGTTGGTTACCCTTTACATTATTGTGGAAATTGAGCTTTTCCCTTAGATGATACCCGAGTTTGTTCCACCGATTGTTACCTTGACGGCGAAAAACATCGTTAGACTTCACTGATCGACATTTGTCGATTGCTTGAGTATACGACCCCATCTCAAGCAGGGCTACTTATACGAGGAGGGTAGTGAGGACAAGTAGGAGACTAGGGCAGTATATCTCATGGAGCTCACTCACGAGATGATCGACTATTTGGTACCCTTGGGATTGGTGCTCGGGATGAATGGAACATGGGAAAATGCAGAGGATGCCTTGGTTAGAGTTGAGACAGAGGCCACAGTAGGAGCTGAGGATACAGTGGTTGGGTTGGGGACTGGCGAAAAGAATAAGGGGTTGATGCCAGTGGGAAAAGATATTGCAGGACCGTCTAGGCGGGTCGAGCCAGAGCTTTCACTTCCGGTAAATGATCCCTTACTGACTGTCACAAAGGTAGTGAGTTGTTATGAGATTCCAACACCACCGAAGCCACCTATCTCGTGGGTGGACTTGACTTCTAAGGAGATTGATCCTTCTATGGCTGATGATGAAGAGGAAGTTACTTCGAGGAGAGATACTACGTCAGAAGGAACTTGTGGAGTGTGTGGAGGTCACCCTAGTTATTGTAGTTGCTAGTGGATGATTAGATTAGTTTTTGTTGTATAGGGCCTTAGTGTCTTTCCTGTGGTGGTTGTACTTATTTTGTTTTGGGATGACTGTATCTATAACATATATTAACAGTTGACTTGGTTTTGGTGGGTCCATGTTCCATTTTTTTTATGTGACCATGGAGGGATAACATTCTTGGAGCAGTACTTATGTGCAGGTACCTTTCGAGAATACCCAGGGGTATGAGCGATGTTTGATAGTTTTCATAGCCCCGATGTGTTTTCTATTTGTATACTTTTGATTATTGTTCCAAAAACTATCTTAGGTTGTTGGTATTATATATGATGTAATTATTTATGACTCTTGTTGTTTAGTGTTATGACGTATTATTTTATTAAGTTGTTTAAAAAAAATGCACTCGCGCTTTTAAAAAATCAGGGTGTTACACGAATTATCCAGAAAAATCCATTTCTTTAAATTTTTATTACAAAAAGATGTTATATTTATATTTTACGGCTATTAACTTACTATTTGGTTTAAATTTTTGTTGTGCGATGAACTGATCCCTTACACCAACATTTATGTATTGATGATCTTAGAGAGTTGCATGAATAATGTTTGTGTGGTGCACACGCGTGGAAAAATGAGACTTTTACTTAAAAATAATATTTTGTATTAATAAAACCGATGTGGTACATTTTTATGTGATTTACTTTTTATTGTTAACTTTAAATAGAAATGCGGAAGTGAGTTTTCTTTCACTAGAAAATAATTGAATTGTCATTAATTTCAGCCAATCTTATTTCTCTTGAATTTCACATAGAGAGAATTTAATTTATTTTAGAACGTAATTGAACATCGATCTAACAAATTGGAAGATTAAATTTGCAAATAAATAAATAATATTTAAATATATTGCATTACATTTTTTTACAAAAAAAATATATCAAAATTTTATGACGTATCTTTTATTTATTACATGATGAACCACTCTAAAGAAAAAAATTATAGTCATTTTTAAAGAAAATAAATATTTTTAGGTAATGCTTTGGATCAAAATCTGGGGCGTTACACCATCAATTTCTCACACTAACCCTCCACAAACACCTACCATCTCCACACATGCCTCTGACCCTTCCTCACCCACGTTTGTGAATCCCTTTCACCATGCAGCTGAGACAATAGCTCAAATCATCATTGACTTAGCCTCTGATACATCTTCAATAGACTCATTTGCTCCTCCCTCACCCCCATTTTCACTTTGAATCTATTACCTCCACAATCCTGCTAGACCTTATCCCCCTCACACATTCCATTCCCTTTTGCTTTCCAAACCTCACCTCATTTATTAGTTCTCTCATTTCCAAAATCACTTCAGCATGCAATAGGAATGTTCAAAGTTTGGAACCTAATGATGTTTCAAACTAGTGGAACAAGGTCCTCTCATTTGTCACCAATTGGATAAGGGACAACATGGATCATGGAATGCAATTGGCCTTCTAGAATTATGTTGCTTTCAAACAACCATATGAGATCCTCTATAGATGGATCTTGCAACTTCAGAAAGCCCATAACAATCAATCTAGAAAGCTATTGACAACTACAAAAGAAGGTTCATCAAGGAAATACCCATCTCCCTCTAGTGGTATTCCTATGGTCATGGAAATATTAATCCACATTATATTAATCTTATTGTTAATTTCCTTAGTCTTAAGACATATGAAAAGATTAATCCACATTATATTAATTTTATGGTCATAGTAATATCTTAAGACTTAATTTTAATTTTGGGATGTAATAATCATACCTTATAATTAGGAATTATGTTGACTTGTGTGTGCCTAAATATTTGGTAGCTTAGGCACCATGTTATTTTGTGTTAGGCTATATATGCATTTTTATTGTAAGACATATGGGATTTATTTTTGAAAAGAAAAAGAAACATTAGTGTGAGATTAGAGAAATGCTCTCTAGGGTTCTTCTTTGAACCAAATTTGGATCTTATCAAGAGCCTCCTACTCTTGTGGCGATTCTACCTTGATCTTATCATTCCTTGTTGTGGAGTGTGGCGATTTCTATCATTTCATTTCTTCTTCATATTTTCTTCTTTTTGGGTTCTCCATTCTTATTTGGTACTTTATTTGAAATTATCACTTGGATAGATCCTTCAAATCATATGGAAACACTCCAAATTCATATCATGTGGTATTCAGAGCCTCCCATTATGTGGTAATTTTTGTTTTAATTTCTATTTTAGTGTTTTGTGTTCTTGAGCTATTTGCAATTTTAGTTTCATTTTTGTTCCAAATCTTGTTCAATCTTGAGTTGTTGGTTGTTTATAAGTGTTATAATATGTGTGGGAATGTTTAGTTTTGTGATTATTTATTTCATTTGGGTGAAATTTGAAAACTGAGCTGAAAAAAAAAAATTCTGGGTTTCAGCTGCATCATCTTCTTCACTTGCAATTGTTTGATCCTAAATTTCACTTGCAAATTTGTTTTTGATGTTATTTCTTCGATACAAGTTCGATTCTGGAAATTCAAAAGCCTAAGTTGATGGGAAAAATGAGAGGAATTCGAATATGCAGAGAAAAATCTGGAAATATAAGTGCTGCGAAAAAGTGATTCTGCACAAAAGCACTTTTGAAAAAAAAGACATTTTGAAAAAAAATAAAAATATCCAGAATTGTTCTTAATGAAATACCAAACATCTTTTGCATTCTTCTTACCTCCTTTAGACATTGAAAGTTTGATTTTAAGTTCTCCCACATATTTTGATCACTTAGTCATTTAATTCTAGTTTTCCTTATTTCTTTGATAATCTACTTGAGTGTGTCTTCCTTTGGTTATTATTATTTTTTTTTGTTTGTTTGTCTTTTCAATTCTTTGGTTTTGTATTTCAAGTTCTCTTGTCATTTTTTTTTTCTTCTTGGCCTCTTGAATGATAACTTTCATGTGTGATTTGTCACATTTGTTTAGAGGTTTACCACAAACTTGATTGAGATTTGTTTGGTTGCTTGAAGAACTTAAAGAGTTGCATTAGGGAGTGGAAAAAGGCAAGAGTGAAAATTATAAAAAAATCCATTATTGAGTGATATACACGAGTGATATATTTCTTGAGTGTAAACACTTAGTGAGTGGTGAGGGCCTTATTTTATTTTGTCATTTGTTGATTATTGTGGTATTTGTTTGTTGTTGTTGTTTAAATCATGAGTGGAAGTGAACCAAACCCCATTTCTCCTAGAACCGTTTTTCTTATGGATCACTTTACAAAAATGTTGAATACTCAAATGAATGCTTTAAGAGAAGAATTTGTGAATCAAAGAGATAGGAGATCTCATCATGGAAGATCTTCTCAAAATGAAGATGGGTTTGAAATCGAGGGAAGTAGAAGACAAGGAGAACATGTGAGGAACCATAGAGACTATTATGAGAGAGGAAATCATAGGAATCATGAGAGAAACCATAGAGATTTCATGGAAATGAGAGAAGGAACCAAAGACATGATGATACATATGTCGGTGGCAAAATTAAGTTCCCTTCATTTCATGGGAAAAGTGATCCGGAAGCATATCTTGATTGGGAGCTTAAGATAGATCAATTGTTTGAAGCTCATGATATTAGAGAAGATATGAGAGTTAAGTTGGCTACATTAGAGTTTAAGGATCATGCTTTACTTTGGTGGGACCAAAATGTCAAAGAAAGGAGGAGATGTGGTGCTAGGCAACTAGATGATTGGGATGAATTAAAAGCACTTTTGAGGAAGAGGTATGTACCATCGCATTATCAAATGGAGCTACATCAAAAACTACAAAGGTTGAAACAAGGCTCCAAGAGTGTGGAGGATTATTATAAGGACTTTGAGACTTTGATCATTCGCTCCAACATTAGAGAAAATGACGATGCCATAATAGCTAGGTTCTTGGATGGCCTAAGCTATGAGATTAGAGATGTGGTTGAGTTGCAACACTTTATGGATATTGAGGAGCTTGTTCATAAGTCATCTACCATTGAACAACAATTGAAGAGAAAAGTACTTATAAAAAGTATTCATCTAACAAAAACTCCTCACATTGGAACAAACATAAAAGAGATGGTGATTCTCCATTGGCTTCGGTCAAAGAAGGTAAGTCTTCTAAACTTAAAGCTCAACTTCCTAGTTCTTCTTCTCATTCTTCAATTAAATGTTTTAAATGCTTAGGAAGAGGTCATATAACATCTAATTGTCCAAATAAAAAGTCTATGATTGCAAAAGCCAAAGAGGTATATGAAAGTGATTCTTCCTTTTATTCTTACTCTTCACAATCATCCCCAAGTGAACTAGGTTGTGACTATGAATTGGCTCCCGTTGAAGGAGATCTTCTCATGGTTAGAAGACTCTTAGGAGTCCAAGTTAAGGATGATGATTCTCAAAAAGAAAATATTTTTCATACTAGATGTCTTGTTGATGGAAAAGTTTGCTCTTTGATAGTTGATAGTGGTAGTTGTACCAATGTGGCTAGCACTAGATTAGTCACAAAACTTGGCTTGAAAACCATTAAACATCCGAGGCCATATAAGCTTCAATGGCTAAAGGACGATGTTGATATTTTGGTGGATAAACAAGTTTTGGTAAATTTTAGCATTGGCAAATATCATGATGAAATTTTGTGTGATGTTGCGCCTATGGAGGTTGGCCATATTTTGTTAGGGTGGCCATGACAATTTGATAGAAAAGTTCATCATGATGGTCACACTAACATTTACTCTTTTGTGCATAAAAAGCATAAAGTGTCTCTTTTACCTCTTAGTCCCAAAGAAGTTTATCTTGATCAAACTCAATGGAATCTAAAGAGGGACAAAAAGATCAAAAAACAAAAAGGAAACATATTATGAATGCTCATGACTCAAGTAACCAAAATTCTTTACCTAGGGTCGAAAACTTATTTGCTAGAGAGCATGTGGTTAGGAAAGCTTTGTTGACTAGACAATCGGTATATTTTCTATATTGCAATGATTTATGTTTGTCTACGTCACATGATGATATTCCTCCTTCATTAAAGTGTCTTTTAAAAGAGTTTGATGATGTGTTCCCTAAAGAACTTCCTCATGGCCTACCTCCTCTTAGAGGCATAGAGCACCACATTGATTTGATTCCTAGTGCTTCTTTGCCTAATAGGCCTCCTTATAGAAGTAATCCGAAACAAACTAAAGAAATTGAAACACAAGTCCACAAACTTTTGGAAAATGGTTGGGTTCAAGAGAGTCTTAGTCCTTGTGCCATGCCGGTAATCTTAGTACCAAAGAAAGATGGCACATGGTGCATGTGCACTGATTGTCGTGCTATTAATAATATTACCATCAAATATAGGCATCCTATACCTAGACTTGATGATATGTTAGATGAATTGCATGGTGCATGTGTATTTTCCCAAATTGACTTAAAAAGTGGTTATCATCAAATTCGATTAGAGAGGGCGATGAATGGAAAACGGCTTTTTAAAACCAAGTTTGGCCTTTATGAATGGTTAGTTATGCCATTTGGCCTAACTAATGCCCCTAGTACTTTCATGAGATTGATGAACCATGTTTTAAGACACTTCATTGGAAAATATGTGGTTGTTTACTTTGATGATATTCTTTGTGTATAGCTTGAACATGCATGATCATATTGAGCATCTCAAGAGTGTTTTACAAGTCCTAAGAGAAGAGAAGTTGTTTGCTAACCTAGAAAAGTGCAATTTTTGCCAAAGTGAGGTTACTTTCTTAGGATTTGTAGTAAGTGCACAAGGTGTTAAAGTAGATGAAGAAAAGATTAAAGCTATAAGGGATTGGCCAACACCTAAAAACATGAATGAGGTTAGGAGTTTTCATGGTCTTGCTAGCTTCTATAAGCGTTTTGTGCCTAATTTTAGTACTTTGGCCGCTCCTTTGAATGAGATTGTTAAAAAAAATGTTGCATTTAAGTGTGGACAAGATCAAGAAGATGCATTTACAAATTTAAAGGAAAAATTAATGCATGCACCTATCTTGGCCTTGCCTAACTTTGCAAAAACTTTTGAAATTGAATGTGATGCATCTAATATTGGAATAGGGGTTGTTTTGCTATAAGAAGGTCATCCAATTGCATATTTTAGTGAGAAATTGAGTGGAGCACACTTGAACTATTCCACTTATGATAAGGAACTATACGCTTTAGTTAGAGCATTGCATACTTGGCAACATTATTTGTTTCCTAAGGAATTTGTGATACATAGTGATCATGAATCCTTAAAGTATCTAAAAGGGCAAGGTAAGCTAAATAAGAGACATGCAAAGTGGGTTGAATTCTTAGAACAATTTCCATATGTCATCAAACACAAGAAAGGGAAAGCTAATGTGGTAGTCGATGCACTTTCAAGGCGGTACTCACTAATCTCCACTCTTCAAACTAGGCTTCTTGGTTTTGATAATATTAGAAATTTGTATGCCTTAGATGTTGATTTTGCTTCTCTTTTTCATGATTGTGAACTTATGGCACATGACTCTTATTATAGACATGATGGTTATTTGTTCAAGGGCACTAGACTATGCATTCCTAAGTGTTCATTGAGAGAATTGCTCGTGAGAGAGGTGCATGAGGGTGGTTTAATGGGTCATTTTGGGGAACATAAGACTCTTGACATGTTGCATGAACATTTTTATTGGCCTAATTTGTTCTAGGTGCATAGTTTGTAAGAAGGCTAAATCTAAAAGCATGCCTCATGGTTTGTATACCCCTCTTCCTATTCCTTCATCTCCTTGGGTTGATTTGTCCATGGATTTTGTGTTAGGGCTACCCAAGAACAAAAGTGGTCGTGATAGCATTTTTGTTGTTGTAGATTGCTTTTCTAAGATGGCACATTTCATTCCTTGTCATAAAGTTGATGATGCAAGTCATATTGCAAACTTGTTTCGGATAGGGATACTAAATTCTTGAGTCACTTTTGGAAAACTTTGTGGGCTAAACTAGGTACAAAGTTGTTATTTTCCACTACTTGTCATCCTCAAACGGATGGACAAAACCGAAGTGGTCAATAGAACTCTTGGCACCCATGATTAGAAACATTTTTGCATGCAAATCCAAAGGCTTGGGAAGAGTGTTGCCATTTATTGAATTTGCATATAAATAGAGTTCCACATGGGACACATCATTTTCTCCATTTGAGGTTGCATATGGTTTTAACCCACTAACTCCACTTGATTTGCTTCCTTTACCTCTTAGTGATGTGGACCAATCCTACATGAAGGTTAATGAGCTTCGAGAACTAGGAGCGGGACCATTGACTAGAGGGAAGACTAGGAAGCTAAAAGAACAATTAGAGAAACAAATTGTTAATTTCCTTAGTCTTAAGACATATGAAAAGATTAATCCACATTATATTAATCTTATGGTCATAGAAATATCTTAAGACTTAATTTTAATTTTGGGATGTAATAATCATACCTTATAATTAGGAATTATGTTGACTTGTGTGTGCCTAAATATTTGGTAGCTTAGGCACCATGTTATTTTGTGTTAGGCTATATATGCATTTTTATTGTAAGACATATGGGACTTATTTTTGAAAAGAAAAAGAAACATTAGTGTGAGATTAGAGAAATGCTCTCTAGGGTTCTTCTTTGAACCAAATTTGGATCTTATCAAGAGCCTCCTACTCTTGTGGCGATTCTACCTTGATCTTATCATTCCTTGTTGTGGAGGGTGGCGATTCTATCATTTCATTTCTCTTCATATTTCTTCTTTTTGGGTTCTCCATTCTTATTTGGTACTTTATTTGAAATTATCACTTGGATAGATCCTTCAATCATATGGAAACACTCCAAATTCATATCAATAGGTTTGGGATGCCTTTCTTGGATATTCTACTGTAGCTACTTTAGGTTCTGTCAGAATCTTGCCTCTGGAAGCATATTTGTCACAATCTTCTGACCTTTGTGTTTGATCCATCCCAATTTGTACAAGAAAGGAGATTTTGATTGACTGAAAGCTAAGACTAGGGCGTTCATGGGACGAACATACAATAATAGGGAGAACATTTAAAACTACCTTAAGTTTAATCTTACTAAGGCTAACCAACCAAACTTGTAGTTCATAAATTTTTTAATTTATTTATTTGTTTGCATGTAATTTTGTTAATGGTTTGTATTTTCTTTTTGCTTATTAGTTTGTTGCCTACTCTACATTTTTTTGTCTGATGACAAAGGGGGATAATATCTTGAACAATTTTTAATTGACAATTCTCAATTATAACGCTTTTAATCTATCTTGTTAGAATATCTCTCATCTTCTACATTTAAAATACTATATTAAGGGAGAGCTTATTTGTTGATATTCTTATATTATTCTTTTTTTACTCTTAAAAATTAAAAAATTGCCTACAAAATAGACATTTGTCATCATATAAAAGGGAGATTTTTAGAACCAAGTTGGTTTGAATAACTAGACCCATACTTGTAATTAATGATAACATAATTATTTTGTTGTTACCAATTTAAAACATTAATGTTATTTGTTAAGTGTGCATTCCCAAATCAGGTTTATTTTATATGACTTTACGCTGCATCCTCTAATGTTTGAACCAAGTTAAAGACTCCACTCTAAAATTCATTTTCTGAGTATGACAAACGCGCTTTGATATGTGCCTCTGGTGATTTTGTTAATACATGCAAGACTTTAATTAGTTTGACTCTAATGACTACAAGAAGCATATGTTTATTATGTCTCTGATAAGTACAACAAATAAGTGATCGTTTATATCTGATAATCGTGTTAAGCATCTGATCGTCTGAATCTTATAAAAAATCAACACTCTGAATAATCAATGCCATGGAAAGTCAACGCTCTGATAAAAAGTCAATACTTTAAAGAAGACAAATTTGTGCATCATCTGCTCAACACCCTGAATATGTTGTCTGAAGATCTATGTAGCATATTCTAATCATTATATCCTTTCCTCTTGCGATCGCTATATAAAGATACAAAAAATTAATTAAAGAATATTTTTGGACAAACTTTAATGGTGATCAATCTCTGAAGGTTTGATATGAAAACTTCATGATACATGTTGATTTCTTGCAATCAGGACAATGACCAGAAATATAAAGTTCTCTATAAAAGGACGTGAAATCCTCGTTGAAGAATACACAACAATATATTACAATGAGCACAATACAACTGTCTTTGCACTCTTGCTTTTAATCTTTTGTTTTATCTAAGGGTTGGTAAATGATTTTTGAGATTACAACTTTGTAAGCACCCTTTTGTGAGAGTTATTTAGAAACCCTTAAACCTTTTGTTTTTGTAACATAGCCTAATAATGATTGCATTCCTCAATATCTTGACTCTACTAAAATAAAAGATTGAGAAGAATTGAACACATACAAATTGACTAGTAGATATGTAGTGGAAGTGTCATTAAGTTGGTGAATTAGTGGATTGAATCTATTAGATTGAAGGACTAGACATAACTACTATGTTGGTGGTGAACTAGGATAAATTGGTCATGTTGTTATGTGTTTTTTACTTATCTTTTCTATTTTCATCACTTTGTTTTAATCTTGTTAAAAACGGTTTTTAATTTGAAACATAATTCCAACCCCCTTTCTTGTGTTTATCGTTCTATAGTAAGTGTTGTCCCTCCAACTGCGTCCATCTAGCAATCATCATTCACATCATATTGGATCACTAAGTTGGCTCCTGATGGGAATCCCACTCGTGCACTAAATGCATTGATACCGAGCCATAATTTTTTCCCATGACTCTATAAAACAAAATACATAGAATACAACAACAAACAATAAGGCTAAGATTTATATACAACCATAAAAATGAGAATGAAAAACTAAGCTTATGTTAGAAACACAAACAAAACATACATAGAAAACAAGGAACTTGTCTCCACATGTCATTCTCTCATATCACAGTTTAATTATTCATGAATGCATGTCAATGGCATTGTCAAATAAATCCTCTCATCTACCTAGGATCAAATTATCACCCAACCTTTTTACCGCCAATGTCCTCCTAATTACCAAGAGAACGCTGCTTGAAATCATGTAGAGTCTAGGTGTTATAAGTTGATTTGCATCTTTTAAACGACCCAAATAACCTAACCCTTAGTGTTATCTTGCCAAGTGCACATTATATAATTAACTTTGTTGTGATCTAGGCTAGCAATTGACCTCGTACGCCCATACACATGGTAGTGGACTTCACCACAACAACATAATGCAAATGTATGAGTTTTGTAATCCCTTGATCATTTCATGAGTTATGACATTTTCTACTCCTGGTACGACTTTGTCGTTTACTTTACAAAATGTTTTCCAAACCAATAGAACTTTAGTATAGTTTTCATATCTATTGAGGCAAAATCCTAAATTAATATTTTGAAGATAAACAAACAAGTTAATTAATTTCTAATCATGATTCTTATAGTGTTGCTATTTAATTTGTGTTTTTTAGTGTAGTATTCGAAGATAGGTAATCATATACAACCATACAACAACACAAGATCATTATTGTATATAAAAGATCATTCTGAACATTCTGGTTCATAAGAGCAATGTGGACAAACCAAGATCATTTTGGTGTTGGACAACATCAATCTAAACAAACCAATATTATTTTGGTTTTTGACAGTATCAACCTTATCAAACAAGATCATTCTGAATAATTCATTTTAAAGATAAAAATAAAAAAATAATTTTCCAAAATACGGATCTTAAGTAAAACAAATATCAAGACAACTCAGAACCACGATCAAACCCAAAAGATTAAACATGGAATTTTAATTTATAAATTTTAGATTATAACTTTTGTTATTTACATATTTATCTCATAGTCAAGATTAACCCCATGGGCAATTAATGGATTTTTATGGTTCCAATCAGAAAATTTAATGAGATTTGTTTAACCTTGTTAATATGAAAGAAGACCATTAGAAGAGTTGAACCAACGATAAAGAAAAATTTAAATAATATATTTAGAATATGTATGTGCATCCTTGTAAACATGAATATTATAAAAATTTTATTTTATTTTACTGAAACATAAAAATCTGGAAAAAATATTAAATCATATTTATAAAATATTAAGAGTCTGATTAAATAAGAGTGAAAGTAGAACAAGAGAGATTATGTGAGATCTATATTTTTTGCATTAGTACATGTAAAGGTATTTACAAAGATAAATGAAGTTCCCATCTTATTTATAAAGATAAAGAAAATTATGAACTATTAATTAGAGTAGTAGGTAAAATTAGAGTAACCTATTCTCAACTAAATATTTAAAGAAAAAAGATATTTAGAACATGGCATGAAGCTCACCGTAGCTTGTAGGTGGGATTAGGACAAATCCAGTGAAACTGAAAACTGTAAAGACTGAATAGTTAAAACAAACAAACAAAAAACCACGCACACGTGGTTAGCAAACCATTATTTCCTTTTTTGAGAACTCATTCATTCCCTTTTTCTTCATCGAAACAATTTATCAATGGCTGCTTCTGTTTCCGCTTCACATCTCTGTATTTCAATCACCACCATTCTTGCATCCCTTCTTCATCTTCTTCTTCTTCTTCTTCTTCTCTTCATGGAAAGTATCCTCATCATCCTCACGCTCCACGTGGCAGAAACGTGTCTGTTGCAGAGTATGGTTCAGATTTCAGACTGGTGCACCCGCCGCTTATGCCAAAGGAAATCGAAACGCCTTTCCGCTAAAGAGAGTCGCTTTCTCCTCGCTGTTAGTCACTCCCTCATTTCCCTTTAATAATCTTGTATTCATTAACTTAATTGGTGTTCCTCATTGCTTTAATTTTGTTATTTATTAGTTTTTTTTATGGTATGTTTAGTAAATTAATTTACGAGGAAGGGGGAAAATTTGGAATGATTATAATTTACTTACATTTTATTAGGTACTGAGTAAGTTACTAAGTAGTAGGTAGGATTTGGACCTAGGTTCATTTTTTTTCATTCCTTGTTATTTGACCTTTAACCACTTTTGAATTCCGAAACAATGATTTTTTTTTTTTTGTTTATTTGTGATTGTTAATTTTATGGTAAATTAAAAGGAAAATCGGCAAGATGGTAGAATGTTTGGTGTTCAAGTTTGCTTTTACTTCTCCATTTTCCCTTCCTTAAATTCATGATATTCGTACCCAACGAATTATGATTCTGTTAGGGAAGCTAAAAAATAGAGAAGGAAGCTGTGATAGAAATAAATTTCTGTAAATTCAATAAGAAGAAATTTGTTATTGTTTTCTTTTTCTGTCATGGATTTGAGTGTTGAAAACTAATATACTTTTCTATAAGATGGCACAGTTTCATTCCCTTGTCCATATAAGTGAATAGAAATTGCAAAGTCATATGCAAACTTGTTTCGGAATAGTGATATCTAACTAATCTTGAGTGCCACGTTTTGGAACAACAAGACTTCATTGTGGGCATAATACTAGGTACAATATTTAAATTGTTATTTCACTCCTTGCGTCTTCTCAAAACGGTATGGACAGAACCGATAGTGGTCATGATAAGCTCTTAGGCACCATGATTATTAATGAACATTTTTGCATGGCAAATCCAAAGGCTTGGGAAGAGTGTTTGCCATTTATGAATTCTGCAGTATAATAGAGTTCCAACATGGGGACCACATCATTTCATCCATTTGAGGTTGCATATGGTTTTAACCCACTAACTCCACTTGATTTGCTTCCTTTACCTTCTTAGTGATGTGGACCAAATCCTACATGAAGGTAATGAGCTTGAGAACTAGGAGGGACCATTGACTAGAGGGAGACTAGGAAGCTAAAGAACAATTAGAGAAACAAATTGTTAATTCCTTAGTCTTAAGACATATGAAAGATTAATCCACCATTATATTAATCTTATGGTCATAGAAATCTTAAGACTTATTTTAATTTTGGGATGTAATAATCATACCTTATAATAGGAATTATGTTGACTTGTTGTGTGCCTAAATATTTGGTAGCTTAGCACATGTTATTTTGTGTTAGGGCTATATATGCATTTTATTGTAAGACATATGGGACTTATTTTTGAAAAGAAAAAGAAACATTAGTGTGAGATTAGAGAAATGGCTCTCTAGGGTTCTTCTTTGAACCAAATTTGGATCTTATCAAGAGCCTCCTCCTCTTGTGGCGATTCTACTTGATCTTATCATTCCTGTTGTGCGAGAGGTGGCGATTCTATCATTTCATTTCTTCTTCATATTCTCTTCTTTTGGGTTCTCCATTCTATACTTGTTGTACTTTATTTGAAATTATCACTTGGATAGATCCTTCAAATCATATGGAAACACCCAAATCATCATCAATAGGTTGGGATGCCTTTCTTGGATATTCCTACTGTAGCTACTTTAGGTTCTGCAGAATCTGCCTCTGGAAGCATATTTGTCACATCTTCTGACCTTGTGTTTGATCCATCCCAATTTGTCAAGAAAGGAGATTTTGATTGACTGAAAGCTAAGACTAGGGCGTTCATGGGACGAACATACAATAATAGGGAGAACATTTAAACTACCTTAAGTTAATCTTAGCTAGGCTAACCAACCAAACATGTAGTTCCATAAATTTTTATTATATTTATTTGTTTGCATGTAATTTTATGTGTTGTTATTTCTTCTTGCTAGTAGTTTGTGCCTACTCTACATTTTATGTTTGATGACCAAAAGGGGGATATATCTTGAACAAATTTTAATGCACAATTTCAATTCAATAACGCTTTAATCTATCGTTGTTGGAAAATATCTTCTCATCTTCTTACATTTAAAATACTATATTAAGGGAGAGCCTTATTGTGATATTCTATATATTCTTTTTTACTCTTTAAAATAAAAAATTGCCTACAAAAATAGACATTTGTCATCATATAAAATGGGGAGATTTTTAGAACCAAGTGGTTTGAATAACTATGACCATACTTGTTTTAATGATAACATTAATTATATTTGTTGGTACCAATTTAAACATTAATGTTTTGTTAAGTGTGCAATTCCAAATCAGGTTTATTTATATGACTTACGCTGCATCCTCTAATGTTGAACCAAGTTAAAGACTCCACTCTAAAATTCATTTCTGAGTATGACAACGCCTTGATATGTGCCTCTGGTGATTTTGTTAATACATGCAAGACTTTATTAGTTTGACTCTAATGACTACAAGAAGCATATGTTTATTATGTCTCTGATAATACAACAATAAGTGATCGTTTATATCTGATAATCGTGTTAAAGCATCTGATCGTCTGAATCTTATAAAAAATCAACATCTGATAATCAATATAGCCATGGAAAGTCAACGCTCTGATAAAAAGTCAATACTTTAAAAGAAGACAAATTTGTGCATCATCTGCTCAACACCCTGAATATGTTGTCTGAAGATCTATGTAGCATATTCTAATCATTATATCCTTTCCTCTTGCGATCGCTATATAAAGATACAAAAAATAATTATAAGAATATTTTTGGACAAACTTTAATGGTGAATCAATCTCTGAAGGTTGATATGAAACTTCATGATACATGTTGATTCTTGCAATCAGGACAATGACCAGAAAATATAAAGTTCTCTATAAAAGGACGTGAAATCCTCGTTGAAGAATACACAACAATATATTACAATGAGCACAATACAACTGTCTTTCACTCTTGCTTTTAATCTTATGTTTTATCTAAGGGTGGTAAATGATTTTTGAGATTACAACTTTGTAAGCACCCTTTTGTGAGAGTTATTAAGAAACCCTTAAAACTTTTGTTTTGTAACATAGCCTAATAAGATTGCATTCCTCACTATCTTGAACCTCTACTAAAATAAAGATGAGAAGAATTGAAACACATACAAATTGACTAGTAGATATGTAGTGGAAGTGTCATTAAGTTGGTGAATTAGTGGATTGAATCTATTAGATTGAAGGACTAGACATTAACTACTATGTTGGTGGTGAACTAGGATAAATTGGTCATGTTGTTTATGTGTTTTTTACGTTATCTTTTCTATTTTCATCACTTGTTTTAATCTTGTTAAACGGTTTTTAATTTGAAAACATAAATTCCAACCCCCTTTCTTGTGTTTATCGTTCTATAGTAAGTGTTGTCCCTCCAACTGCGTCCATCTAGCAATCATCATTCACATCATATTGGATCACTAAGTTGCTCCTGATGGGAATCCCACTCGTGCACTAAATGCATTGATACCGAGCCATAATTTTTTTCCCATGACTCTATAAAACAAAATACATAGAATACAACAACAAACAATAAGGCTAAGATTTATATACAACCATAAAAATGAGAATGAAAAACTAAGCTTATGTTAGAAACACAAACAAAACATACATAGAAAACAAGGAACTTGTCTCCACATGTCATTCTCTCATATCACAGTTTAATTATTCATGAATGCATGTCAATGGCATTGTCAAATAAATCCTCTCATCTACCAGGATCAAATTATCACCCAACCTTTTTACCGCCAATGTCCTCCTAATTACCAAGAGAAACGCTGCTTGAAATCATGTAGAGTCTAGGTGTTATAAGTTGATTTGCATCTAAACGACCCAAATAACCTAACCCTAGTGTTATCTTGCCAAGTGCACATTATATAATTAACTTTGTTGTGATCTAGGCTAGCAATTGACCTCGTACGCCCATACACATGGTAGTGGACTTCACCACAACAACATAATGCAAATGTATGAGTTTGTAATCCCTTGATCATTTCATGAGTTATGACATTTTCTACTCCTGGTACGACTTTGTCGTTTACTTTACAAAATGTTTTCCAAACCAATAGAACTTTAGTATAGTTTTCATATCTATTGAGAGCAAAATCCTAAATTAATATTTTGAAGATAAACAACAAGTTAATTAATTTCTAATCATGATTCTTATAGTGTTGCTATTTAATTTGTGTTTTTAGTGTAGTATTCGAAGATAGGTAATCATATACAACCATACAACAACACAAGATCATTATTGTATATAAAAGATCATTCTGAACATTCTGGTTCATAAGAGCAATGTGGACAAACCAAGATCATTTTGGTGTTGGACAACCATCAATCTAAACAAACCAATATTATTTTGGTTTTTGACAGTATCAACCTTATCAAAACAAGATCATTCTGAATAATTTCATTTTAAAGATAAAAATAAAATAAATAATTTTCCAAAATACGGATTCTTTAAGTAAAACAAATATCAAGACAACTCAAACCACGATCAAACCCAAAAGATTAAACATGGAATTTTAATTTATAAATTTTAGATTATAACTTTTGTTATTTACATATTTATCTCATAGTCAAGATTAACCCCATGGGCAATTAATGGAATTTTTATGGTTCCAATCAGAAAATTTAATGAGATTTGTTTAACCTTGTTAATATGAAAGAAGACCATTAGAAGAGTTGAACCAACGATAAAGAAAAATTTAAATAATATATTAGAATATGTATGTGCATCCTTGTAAACATGAATATTATAAAAATTTTATTTTATTTTACTGAAACATAAAAATCTGGAAAAATATTAAAATCATATTTATAAAATATTAAGAGTCTGATTAAATAAGAGTGAAAGTAGAACAAGAGAGATTATGTGAGATCTATATTTTTTGCATTAGTACATGTAAAGGTATTTACAAAGATAAATGAAGTTCCCATCTTATTTATAAAGATAAAGAAAATTATGAACTATTAATTAGAGTAGTAGGTAAAATTAGAGTAACCTATTCTCAACTAAATATTTTAAAGAAAAAAGATATTTAGAACATGGCATGAAGCTCACCGTAGCTTGTAGGTTGGGATTAGGACAAATCCAGTGAAACTGAAAACTGTAAAGACTGAATAGTTAAAACAAACAAACAAAAACACCACACACGCACCCGTGGTTAGCAACACTTTGATTTCATTTCTTTTTGAGAACTCATTCATTCCCTTTTTCTTCATCGAAACAATTTATCAATGGCTGCTTCTGTTTCCGCTTCACATCTCTGTATTTCAACAATCACCACTTCTTGCATCCCTTCTTCATCTTCTTCTTCTTCTTCTTCTTCTTCTTCATGGAAAGTATCCTCATCATCCTCACGCTCCACGTGGCAGAAACGTGTCTGTTGCAGAGCTATGGTTCAGATTCAGACTGGTGCACCCGCCGCTTATGCCAAAGAAATGGAACGCCTTTCCGCTAAAGAGTCGCTTCTCCTCGCTGTTAGTCACTCCCTCATTTCCCTTAATAATCTTGTTAATTCATTAACTAATTGGTGTTCCTCATTGTTTAATTTTTGTTATTTATTTAGTTTTTATGGTATGTTTTAGTAAATTAATTTACGAGGAAGGGGGAAAATTTGGAATGATTATAATTTACTTACATTTATTAGGTACTGAGTAAGTACTAAGTAGTAGGTAGGATTTGGACCTAGGTTCATTTTTCATTCCTGTTATTGACTTTACCCCTTTTGAATTCCGAAACAAATGATTTTTTTTTTTGTTTATTTTGTGATTGTTATTTATGGTAAAATTAAAAGGAAAATCGTGCAGATGTAGAATGTTGTGCTTCAAGTTTGCTTTACTTCTCATTTTCCTCCTTAATTCATGATATTCGTACCCAACGAATTATGATTCTGTTAGGGAAGCTAAAAAATAGAGAAGGAAGCTGTGATAGAAATAAATTTCTGTAAATTCAATAAGAAGAAATTTGTTATTGTTTTCTTTTTCTGTCATGGATTTGAGTGTTGAAAACTAATATAATTATATGATTGAAGATTGAAAAAGAGTGGAGTATTTCTACAAGGGTTATAAAAAGAATTATTAAGTAAAAAAAAAACAGTTACAAATAATGGAGTATTGTGATATGACAGCTAAAAGGAACTAACTACATAGATTGTTGGAATTCAAGTGTCAATGGTCAATTCCATATTGACTAAGAATGAGCTAAATGAAAGACACATAAGAGAGCTGATGCATATACTCGATGTCTTAAGATTTTGGATGGATATGTGGTGTTTAGGTCTCTTGGTAGTCCGTATCTTTAGTCTGTTGTTGCTGTGAGTGCTCTCCGATTTCCCCCAACAAGATTAAAATGAAGTTGATTATATATTTTTTTTACCGAAGTGAAGTTGATTATATTGTATATCATACAATCTAACAGTTTTTGCAAATGGTCAAACTTGGACTTAAACATATTTACTCTGGAGACACTTTCAGTTTAAAGATGCAGGGGGTTTTGAGGCCTTAGTCTCTGGGAAGACAACTGAATATCAAAGAATTGATGTGAATGAAAGGATAACTGGTCTCGAGCGGCTTAATCCAACACCTCGACCCACGACGTAAGGGACTGAAAACCTCCATATCTATACATTTTTTTTTTAAATATTCATGTCTATACGTTTTGAATGAGATGTTCATGTGCTTTTTTGCTACAGGTCACCCTTTCTGGAAGGGCGATGGAACTTTGAGTGGTTTGGTCCTGGATCTCCTGGGTTGTTTGCGACTAGGCTTATTTTTGAGTGAGTTCTATATCTGAAGATTTTCTTTTACCTTGTCAATCTTTGAGTTTCCTCTTGGAGCTTTGGATTTGCCACTATATCTGCCCTTAAATTTGGCTTGATCTCACCTTTGAGTTGCAATTCTTCAATGTGCTTTATATGTTTGCAGGAATTTTCCTTCAAGTTTAGCTAAGTTGTCAAAAATGGATGTCTTTATCAAGGACGGAAATGCAAAGATTACTGCAAACACTACGTTTTTAAACTCGGTACTTCTTTGTAGTGTCTAAATTTTTACTCATATAAACCTTACATCAGCATTCAGAAAGCATTGCAAACTTCTTTTATAATTTGCTTTCAGCTTGAAAATTGAACCCCTCTACCCCATTAATACTGTATTTATTTTAAGCTTTTTTCCTCTTCCAATATTCATAGGGATTAGTGACTAATTCTATGTGAATTACATGGTCTTGAGTAGTTTTTTGTTGCATGAGTTTTAGTAACTCGAATTCTTTTGGGGTGGAGAACTCAGGTTGATCTTTAACTTATATTGGTTGTCTAATTATGCAGCAAAGTAACAGCAACCATGCATGTAACAGCAACCATGCATATTCACCTCTTGAGTAGCATGTAAATATATACTTTATACTGTACTTCAAACAAAACTTAGCGTATATCTTTGGCACTGATTATGCTCAGAAGCAATCTTAATATTCGTTTAATATTTTGGTCATCTTAAAGAAGTACGTGAAAACGATTAAATTATTTCGACAAATCATGTATCTCGTATATTGCTTTTCAGAGGCATATGTTGATCCCAAGTAAGAGCGAGTCAATGTACCTGAACTCAATGATGTTAATTAAACATTTTATTTCTAATTACACTTTTTACTTCTATTAACTTGGTCTTGATGCAATCATGAAAAGAAAAAGAAAATGTAAATGTCATTGTTGTGGCATGGTAATGATAGACTTGGAGAAGGTTTTGGGGATAAACTTCTTTTTTATGTTTTCTATCATTTCTTTTATGACATGTGTTGCCAAGAAATCGATAACTAATGCGAACCTAAGAGCAACCAATTTGAAAATAGTGGTAGTCATATGGGTGGATTTGATGCAGTTCAGGCACAACTATATGTCTGTTCCTAAAATTTTATAAGGATAAGATTTCTGTTTCAGAAGAAGCTATGGGAAGTGGGAAACAGCAAAGAGTAGGAAAAATTAAGAATGGGACAAACGGTCTTGATTACACATAAATACACGCTAATGTATTTTACGTCAACATTTTTTAATAAAAAGTTACTGTTAAACCTCAACTTTTAATAATATAAACTCTGAAAAGCATTTAGGACTTTTTCCTGGATATTTTAAGAATAAAAAGATGAAAAGTGCCTTGATTTTATATTATGATGGAGGTTAAGATCGAAAAGTGAACTGTTTTTTTTTTATACTAAGTATAGAGCAGAACTTCACTGTTCTGTTTGTCACACTCCACTTTCAATCCAGATTCTCCAGAAAAGTAAAAATATTTCGTCCTTTTTGTTTAGACATATTTGAAAGAGGTGCCACCTTGTTTTCAGTGGTAGTTGGGTAAAGTTTGTTTAAGAATCCGTCAATATAACTTTTTAAACTATAAGTTGAATTTATTTCTAGTAGGTACTTTTAAAAAAGCAACTATAATGCCTAGAAAGAGTTTGCACCTTTTCATATTTCATTTAAAGTTGTTTTAGTTGAGTGTTGTAGATAGAAAGCAGAGTTATTCTCTCAACCAAGTTATCTGTGGAGGGTCCACTTAGAATGAAAGAGGAGTATGTGGAAGGGATTCTTGTGTCACCAACAGTTATAGAAGAGAGAGTACCAAATCAGCTTAAAGGTGCACTTGGGCAGGCAGTTAATGTTTTACAACAGCTTCCAGTACCTTTACGCGATGCTCTTGCCAATGGGCTAAAAGTTCCTCTAAGTAAGCTACCCTGATTTCAATATTCACCTCTGAACATTTTTCTCTGACTTGATTGTTCTGAAAGATATAATTCACTGTTGAATTTTAGTTTCACTATGCACCGCCAATATTGTATGCTGAAAACCTGAAACCTGTAGAAGCAATAGGTTGGGAAATGCCTATCACTAAGAGACCTGTCTTCATGTGTGGCTCTATTATTAATCATGTTAAAACAATGTGTTATGCTACCTTTATAATCTATTTTTCCAGCAGCTATTGGCCGCCATTTTCCAATTATAATTGAGATTTTTTTTACCTGTTTTATTAATAAATAAAGATACATGAGGCTTTTTACCAAAACCGAAAGTCACTTGTAGGCTAGCCTGAATTGAAATGTCTTATATTGGTAAAGATATTTGCCATGATATTATGTACTGGTTTTTCTTGTGCAAAATAATTGTGCAGAAAGACAGGATATTAAAGATATTATGTAATTGATAAGTGATTATTATGTTCATGGAAAACTTTGTATTCAATATACACTTTTGATGTCGTTTTCATATTTGAAGGTGGAAGCTTTCAGAGACTCTTCATGATTTCTTATCTCGATGAGGAGATACTTGTAAGTTTCAAATTCAGTAAATAATTTTAGTAAAAATTTAATGCTTGTGTTCCCTTATAGATGACAGTGCATATAAAGCTAATGTGTGATCTCGAACTTTAATTCATGCACTAAAAAGTGCAGATATGGATACTACTTGCATTGCATCTGATCCGAGATGTTGTGGCCATTTTTTGGAATTATAGGACTTGCATAACTGGGAATTTTTGCAATTGGTCTTTTGGATATTAATGTTTCTTGCATTATTATCAAATTGGAGTATGATGACATAAATTTTGATAATTTGCTAAAGGATGCAGTGTTGTTAAATGGTGGCTATGTTGCTACCATGGCAGAATGACATGGCCTATTTTTTGATAACCGCCATAGGCAATTTCTGAAGGGATGCTCACCATGGCAGCACCATAGGCCATAATGGTGTTATATGGCGTATTTTTGCCTTCTGCCATATTCCACCACCCGCCATTGACAACTGAAAAGATGTGATGTATGTTAAACCTTTGGTCATGCTGGTTTTATGAGTTATGACCTTGATTTCCTACTAGTCTTATCCTGTCGTGTGTAAAGCCGAACATTGTCATACTAAATTGCTTGATGCCTCTTTGTGTAGTTTCTTGCATCTCTTTTGAACACCTTCAAAACATGGTAGGGTTACCTTTCCTCTTTGACATTTTGTATGATTCATGCTGAAAGTGTAAAGCAGTTCAGGGTGTATTACGTCTTGAAAGGAAGGCCTCAATGATGATCATGTGTTATTATATCATTCTCAGATGATATGAAAGTTACATTATTTTTGCGGTTTTACAGTATATATCGCACCATTTACTAAAATCGAATTAGTGATAGATAACTCTCCTAGATATCCTCTTAATTTTATAGCTGGATGAAAGTTCTGGATTATAGCTGTTGCCTGTTATATGTGCTGATGTGTATATATTGTCTCAAATCGTTTATCCATGCTAGTTTTAAATATCGTAGGATTCAAATGTTCTTTACTTTTTCTTTTTCATTTTAATTTGAAATTGTGAGTCAAGTCAAGAGTAACCTTAGATCTAATGTATTATTCCATTTTTTTTACCTATAATTAAATCAAATCACGGCAATATCTGAATGATTATGCTGGTTCTGATGCAGATATTAAGGAACACATCTGGGATTCCAGAAGTATTAACAAGACTTGATGCATCGCCGTCATCTCTAGGAGAATCAAGTCCAGAGTATGTAAGCTAGAAGTTATGTATGGAAAGTGATTTTTTTCCCTCCTTATTTGAGGTGTTAAATCAAATTCCTGTTCCTTTCAAGCCCCCTACATGAATATAGAAGTTTCAATTTGAAGCTGATACCATTTCTTAGTAAACCATATTTCATGTTTTAGTATCACAACAAAAGTGTGATGTAGAACTTGAGTAATACTTTTCATACAACCAATAGTGAAATAAAAAATCTGCCTGTGATCTATGGAGATATTATGGAAATATATAATTATTGGCCTTTATTTTTGTTGCGATCTGTGGCAATGATTCTAGAAATACTTTTATTATTTTCAAATGTGAATCTTTTTTTGGTTTCGCTTCTTTTGATTTGCTATCACAAGAAATTTATGTCAATTAATGGTGTATTTGGAACAACTTATACATCTTGTTGAACTTATCTTGTATGTCTTTGGTGAGAGCTTACAAATTAATTTGACATTTATAAATTGTTTTCAATAAACTCACCGTAATAACTAATGAAAATAGCTTACAACTTGTAGGAAAATAATTTAACTACATTCCTTATAGTAAGAATAGATATTTAATATAGCACAAGAAAATAGATTCTTTTTTTTGAGATAGTAAGCCATTCCATTAGATAATACAAACAGGAACAGCAGCAGAAACATTTGGGATATAACCCAGCCATGTTTTGGTGCCAATAGTTATTGCTAAATATAACCGAAGCAATCCTAAAATTACTTAAAAGATCAATGCAGTCCTGAATTATTGGATCAACAGCTGCAATGCACCGTTTTCCTTGCAAACATCCCACCACCACCAGTTTGTCTGATTGAATTTCTACGCTTTGGATGTTTTAATGTTAGTTGGTGTTGTTTTTGATCAGAAGCGTGCACAACTCATCAATCTGGAGATCAATTTTGAGATTGTTTTAACCATATGGGCTTTCAAGTGTAATTTAATCTCAACAGCCTTATGTGCGAAGTTGACGTTCTTAACTTATAGTTGGACTTCCTAAATTGATCTGTCTTGACTTTTTCTATAATAAAGGACAACCAAAATGTTCTCCTGACCATTCTTTAATCATTTTGAAGATTCTTCAAAAATTCTCGGATTTTACAAAAATGGACTTTTGTCTTGACAAGGCATGATATGAGACAACAAATAATGATCAAAACTTTCTTGGTTGCATTAAAAAGAGCCACATGATTTTTGTATGTATATGCAAACTTATGTTTGAATTTCTATTTTTGAATAAATCACTCAAACAAACAAGTTAATAGATAATACGATTAAAATCATAATTTACAATTTAATTAACTGTTTGATTGTTTTGAAAAGAATAATTAAGAATTTTGTCTCAACAATCTTTTTCTTTTTATAATGACAAACATATTAATTAGATTTTGAATTTTGATGTTGATTTAAAACAAGATATAAAACAAAATGTTTTTGTAAAAATCTCCTGAATTTTGCATTCATTATCATATACAAATAATCATTTTTGAACCAAAATATATTTTTCATTATTCAAAACTATATAAACATTCATAGACTTGCATAATATTAAAGCAAATAAGTATATAAGAAGTTTTTGTTCGGAACTTGAGTTTTCATTGGATTTTTGAGTCTCCATGCTTGAATCATGGTACTCTTAAATGCACAAACATTATTCCATCTTCCTCTTCCTTCGAAAACGACACATTATTCCATCTCACTCCCAACTACTTCTCTTCATTTCTACTATTCAATCGCCACTTTCAATTACTATTTATTGATTCCCTTCCTTGTTAGAATAGGTTGTATATTTGAGAGAAATTGAAATTGAGAAAAAAAGAGAAGAAAAACAGAAAGTCAGAAAAACGAAAATTGATTATTAATCTGGACAGTCTGGAGACTGTTCTAGCTAAGCATTCCAAGATTGTTCTTGGTTTTGAAGGCTTTTATAGAAACAGTTTTTTGTTGATTCAGTTACAACAAACTTAACCAACTTCTAACCATATTCTAACTATATTCTAACTAACTAATTACAAATCAATTTGAATTACATTTAACATACTTCCTAACTCAAAGTGATTCAATTTGATGTTAATCCAAGTTTGATCCTCATCTTTTGAAACTTCACTCTCTTCAAGCTTTTGGCTAAGATGTCAGTCTTTTGATTATTTGTATTGCAGTGTTCCATCTTTATCTTACCCTTCATTACTTGATCCCTTAGGAAATGGAATCTCGTTTTTATGTGCTTGCGTCTTCCATGAACACTTGGATGTCTTGCTAGGTCTATAGCTGATTTATTATCTATCTTCATCTTCACTGCATCAGTCCCAGTTCTTCCATTAATTTTGCCAGCCACATAGCTTGACATGCTCCCATAGATGCAGCCACATATTCAGCTTCAGATATGGACAATGCTACTATGCTTTGCTTCTTTGAACACCATGAGATTGGTGAGTTATTGATGGTAAATACATAGCCCGTGGTACTATTTCTATCATCCATATCTCCACACCAATAAGCATCAGTGAAGCCAATAAGTTCAACTTCCTCTTCATTCAGTTTTGTGGAATACAACAGACCAAGCTCAATGGTCTCCTTTATGTATCTCAAGATCCTTTTTGCTGCTATGTAGTGTGTTGTCCTAGGCTTCTCCATGCACCTACTAATCAGCCCAACACTATATGAGATATTTGGCCCAGTGTTGCACAAGTATCTCAAGGATCCTACAATTTGCTTGAAGGTTGTAGGATCAATCAACTCATCATTGCCCTCTTTGGACAACACCAGCCATGATTCTGATGAGGTGCTGCTTCCATTGCAATCTTGCATTTTAAACCTTTTTAATACATCACTTGCATATATTCTTTGATGCATAAAAATTCCATTTTTCCTGGTTTCAAATTCAATACCAAGGAAATATGCCAACATGCCTAAATCAGTCACCTCAAATTCCTGCTCCATTCTAAATTTGAACTCACTGATTTTCACTTCATCACTGCTAGTTAGCAGTAATTCATCAACATAAAGGCATATCAGCACTGCAGGTGCTGTTGCTCCCTTCTTCACATAAACTTCATGCTCATTCACACACTTTTCAAATTGTTGCTCTACGAGGAATCTGACAATCCTCTTGTTCCAAGCCCTAGGAGCTTGTTTCAAGCCATATAAGGCTTTCTTCAGTTTGTACACATGATCTTCTTTGCCTGTTTTCACATATCCAAGGGGCTGCTTCACATACACCTCTTCATCTAATGATCCATTGAGGAAGGATGATTTAACATCTAGCTGATGCATAGACCGACCTTTGTAGCTAGCCACTAATACTACCATCCTTACTGTTTCAATTTTAGCTACTGGGGAAAATACCTCATCATAGTCCAACCCATGTTTTTGCAAACATCCATTTGCTACAAGTCTGACCTTGTACCTGGCAACCTGCCCATCAAGTTTCAATTTCAGTTTATAGACCCATTTCACATCAATTGGTCTCTTGTTCACTGGCAGGGTCATCAGCTCCCATGTATTGTGCTTTTCTATGGCTTTGAGCCCCTCATCCATTGCTGATATCCATCTAGGATCAATCAATGCTTCTTCATCACTTATTGGTTCTGATTTAGCAAGCAAAGCAAAATGAATTAATTCTCCATCTGCATTGATGGCTGAGTTAGATGTTACTTCATATGGCTGCAGTATGATTGAAGGTTGCCTAACTCTTGCAAATCTCCTCATAGGTTCAAAAGCTGGCTGATTTGCTACCTCTGCTGGCTGGTCCTCAACCAGTTCAACTGCTACTGCACTACTGGCTGGTCTGGTTGGTATACCTGGGCTTATTGCATTCATTGTCCAGTCCCAACCTCTTGATTCATCCACTAGTATGTCTCTACTTATCACCACTCGGTTCTTGTTTGGATCATTCAACTTGTAAACCCCAATGGCATCATAACCCAACAACACCATTTGTTCAACCCTGTCATCAAGCTTCCTCTTGTTTTGAGCTGGTACATGCTTGAGCCAAACACTCTCAAGTGATTCACATCTGGCTTTCTTCCAGTCCAAGCTTATTCAGGTGTCCTTGTGCCCAGTCTCTTGGTTGGACACCTGTTCAAAATATATACTGCAGTTGATACTGCTTCCCCCCAGAATCTACGAGGCATGTTCTTCCCCTTCAACATGCTCCTGGCCATGTTCACTATAGTTATGTTTCTCCTTTCAGCAGTGCCATTATGTTGGGGAGTGTAGGGTGCAGTCACTTCATGCAATATCCCTTCTTTTAAACAAAAATCATGGAATTCATGGGAATTATATTCTCCTCCTCCATTTGTCTTGATGATTTTCATACTAGAACCACTTTGTTTTTTAGCCATTCTCTTGAATTTTTTAAGTATCTCAAGCACTTCATTTTTTCTTTTGATTAGATATATCCATATTTTCTTTGTAAAATCATCAATGAATGATACAAAATAGTAATTACCTCATACTGACATTTCTTCAAATGGACCACAAACATTAGAAAAAATTACCTCCATCATTCTTGAGGATCTACTTGGTAATTCTGATTTAAATGAATTCCTATGATGCTTGGCTTGACAACATTCTTCACATATCTCCTTTGGCACTTGAATTTTAGGAATTCCTATCACCATATCACTACTCTACAGCATTTGAAGACTTCTAAAATTCAGATGTCCAAATCTCTAGTGCCAATAGCTAGTCTTCCCTCCCGATTTCTGCAGCAAGACACTAATTTTCATTGATCTGGATTTCAATCTTCAAGGTTCTGTTCTTGGACAATGGTGCCTTCAAGATAAGCCTATTTTCACTATCAAACATCTTCATTTGTCCATTCACCATACTCATAAAGTATCCATTCTCCAGTAATTGTCCAAGGCTTAACAGATTGTTCTTCATATTTGGCACATACAACACATCGCATATGAAAGATTGTTTACCATCCCTTCTTTGAATCAAGATCTTGCCAACTCCTTCAACTGTTTCTGTGTTGTTGTCTGCAAATCTGATTTCCCTTTTCACCTTCTCATCAATACTTACAAACCAATCTTTATGGCCAGTCATATGATTCGAGCACCCTGTGTCAAGGTACCATAATCTTGGACAGTCATCCTCCATGCTTGTAGAAGCCATCAGTAACACTTCATCTGAGTTAGAACTGTCTGCCTAGGCCAATTGAGCTTCACCATCATCTCTTTGTACTTTCTTGGATCTGCATTCATCTGCAAAATGCCCATATTTTTAACAATTATAACATTGGACCCTCCTTTTGTCAAACTTCTTTTTTCTAGATGGTTTCTTGCTTTTATTATCATTGTTTTGTTGACTTCTTGAACCTCCAGCCTCCTCATCTTAATCCTGTTTCTGGTGCCATCTCAACTTGCCCTTCCACTTCTTGTTTTTTACTCTATCTTGATTGGACTTCTTGCTAATATGAGCTTGCAATGCATGTGTTTGTGTGTGTGCCTCATCTCTTTCTTTTACCCTTAATTCATGAGCTTCTAGGGAGCTTTGCAGATCTTCCAACTTCATTGTAGATAGTGATCAATCTTTCATATAGTTGCAGCTAGTGATCTAGTGATATCATTTCAGACTCCATAATGGACTGAGCCAATATTGTCTGTTCTTAGATTTACAAGATACAATATCACTAGCTATACTAAAATATAGCCACTAGTTGCTTTTGAGTCATCTGATAAAATATTCCAATCAGCAACAATGTATCCTTCAAGGACGGTTGAAAATCTTTGATAATGTAATCCAAGACTCGTGGTCCTTTTTAGGTATCTCATGACTCTTTCAATAGCGTATCAATGCTCTATACTAGGTCTATTGGTAAACTTGTACAACAATCCCATGAGGTAGGCAATGTCGAGTCTAATATAGTTAGTGGCATACCTAAAGCTGCCAATGATGCTCGCATATTCAGTTTGTCTAACACTTTCACCAATGTTCTTGAAAAGTTTCACACTTGGATCATATGGTGTGCAAGCATGTTTACAGTCAAAGTATTTATATTTATTTAGGATCTTTTCAACATAGTGAGACTAATCTAAAGATATTTCTTTTTCTAACCTAGGAATTTTGATTCATATGATTACACTCGCTTCTCTAAGGTCTTTCATATCGTAGTTGTTACTCAACAACGATTTCACATTATTTATAGCATGCATGTTTCAACCAAATATGAGTAAGTTGTCTACATAGAGACATATGATATGCAAATGTCATTTTCAGATTTGCAATAAATACATTTGTCATCTTCATTCACTTTAAACTAATTTGATATAATCAAATTATCAAACTTTTCAAGCTATTGATTAGGAGCTTGTTTAAGACCATACAATGATTTATCTAACTTACATACCTTGTCTTCTTGTCCATGAATTACAAAACCTTTAGGTTGTTCCATATAGATTTCCTCTTCGAGATCACCATTTAAAAAAGTTGTTTTAACATCCATTTAGTGTATCACCAGGTTATGAATAGCTGCAAGTGATATGAGTACTTTAATGGATGTTATTCTAGTGACTGATAAAAAAGTGTCGAAGACATCTATATTTTCTCTTTGTCTAAAATCTTTGGCTATAAGGCGTGCCTTGTATTTATCAACAATTCTATCAGGTTTTAGTTTCTTTTTCAAGATCCATTTAGAATCTATTGGTTTGCAACCAGGAAGCAAGTCTACTAAATGTCAAGTCTTGTTAGACTCTAGAGAATCTATTTCATCGTTTATAGCTTCTTGTCATAAATCTGCACCCAAAGATGACAAAACTCTTTAAGATTTGCAGGATCATCTTCTAAATTATAGGTCGTATACTCGAGTCCATCATCTTTAGCAACTCTTACTCTCTTACTTCTTCGAGTCGTCCCCACTATTTCTCGATTTGAAAGAGAATTTATTTTCATAGAAGTCAACATCATTTGATTCTATGATCACTTTTGCATTTAGGTCATAAAACATATACGCTTCAGTGTTTACTGCATACCCAATGAATATACATTCATAGGCTCTACTGGTGAGTTTAATTCGCTTGGGATCGGGGATTATGACATAAAAGACAACCCCAAGTTCAAAAATAAAATAAGTTCGTTTGTCTTTTCGTCACTATCTCATAAGGAGATGTTTTGTTTTTAGATTTAAGAACTCTATTCAAAACATAACACATAAGCAATATATTTTTTGCACACCAATGAGATGCAGCACCGCAATTAAGCATGCTAGCAACAACTAGTTCAGTAAGAGTTTTATTATGTTTTTTGGTCCCCCTATTTTAGCTGAATCATGAAAATAGTTCCCTCCCATTTTATTTATCTCCAGTTTTGGTCCCCAAATAGAATTTTGGTCTAAAACTTGATGAAGTGTTATTTTTGTGCGCTTATTTAAGCCACACCATGCCTCAAGATCTCGTGGTGCAACAATTGTACCTGATATCAATGGTGTGGTGTGGCTTAAAAAAAAGGACACTTTATCAAACTTTGGATCAAAATTCTGTTTGGCGGGTCAAAATTGAGGAGAAATAAAATGGGAGACTATTTTCCTGATTCAGCTAAAATAAGGAGACAAAAATTGCAATTAAGCCTTTTTTTTTTTCAACTTTACCATTCACTTCAAGCAATTATGGCGCAACTGTTCAATGTATAAGTTCATGCAATTTATACAACTTATTAAACAAACTAGAATCATACTTGGAACCTCTTAATCTTTCTACTAAATTAATTTTCAATTTCAGTTACAAAGATCCTTAACATGTCAAACGTTTCACTTTTAATTTTCATTTCTTGTTAATGTCTCTTCAAGTTCACATATATCATAGTGTAATAAATCTAAAGACTCAGATTCTCTAACTTCAGATTTATGTGAACTATTGATTATTATAGCTTGACTATTAAAATCACATTTTTCAAAATTATTTAAAGATAACTTTGGAATTAAAACCTAAGTTACTTAAGTTTGAAATCCTTGTTCATATGACAAAATCTAGCATGCCAAATATTAAAATCACACAACATGTAAGCAAAATGAGATATTTTATTGATTTCAACATTCAAACAGAAGAAGACATATTAAATTTCAATATTTAATTTCAATATGCCATGAGTGACGTACCTTGATTGATGATCTTATGAGTTATCTTTTGACTTTTACGGGAGTGAGCCTCCATTGATCTGTTATCGGTCATCTGATACTTGAGGTAGCGGCTCACAATATTTTTGGAATTGTAGCAGTTATACAGATCATCAACAAGTCCAATAAGAATATAATTCTTATAGAGTAATCATTATCCTCTCATGGGTTATTTCTTTAGTTATCTTATCCTTTTCCATTTGCCTCACTTAAATAGTTTATTAATATTAGAGGCACCAGAACTAGATCCAACAATCTTTTCGGTTGACATTGTAGAAAGAAATGTCTTAAAATTATTATTTTTGAGTTTCGAAAACTGTTAAAAAAATCCAAATTTATGTCACCGAAGATATTACTGGATTTAATCACAAACTAGGTTGCTCTCTTTAAGGCGTTTCATAACACTATCTAAATTGTGCAAGGCAGACTAGCAACCACGAAGTCCTCAAGATAAAACAACTCAAATTCACTATATTGGAGTTTCACTACACTGTAGAAAACCGTTCTAGAATTACACCTTCAATATGGCGGTTAAAGTCACTCACAATATGGTACTACAACTACTCATAAATCAAAAGGACTACAAAATCGACGGTACTACAACATAAAAACCGCTCTAAAAGGATAGTGGTGTTAAGACCACTCAAGAATCGACGAAACTACAACATAACAACTGCTCTGAAAATCGATAGGACTACGGTACAAAATCGCTCTAAAAATCGAAAGCATATAAAGAAAGGGGAGAAGTGGCTCCAAAATAAGTCGAGCATAATAGAAAACGGAGAAGAGAGAAAGTTGGAAAATGCATTCAACTTTGTGTACTTTTCACAAGAGTTTCAAACTCATTATATAGTAATGGAAGCAAACCTACATATATTTTCTGTCCAATGTGAGACTTTAGTATTTATAGAGTTGAAAACTACTTAAAATATGATGGTTTTTCAATGTGGGACTTTACAATTTTTAATTTACACATTAACATATTTTATGTTCCAAGAGACTCCTATAAAAAAAATGCCTAATTATTAGTTAGGTTGCCAACATTATGTCTAAAACACAATCGAGGACTTAGGTTACCCTAATAAGACTTCAATATTCTTCCTTAACCTATGATTTTATTTTTCTTTCTAAAAAAGGGCATATAATTATTTTACAAAATGTCTATATTAGCTATTGGGTGTTAAAACATGGTTCAATAATATATATATATATATTATATATATATATATATATATATATATATATATATATATATAAATATAAATATAAAAGGAGTTGAGAGTACTCTAATAATTATTTTAGAATAAAATTTGCAAAATGATTTAATTGTGTCCTTGAAAACGCAAAGTAACAACCATAATATATTTTAATCATTATTCATCTTTCTTAACTAAAATATATTTTTGTATTATTTTTTTAATCAAAACTGAAAAGTAAAAGATATTACAAATTAATGTAATATGGCTGATCTGAATTAAATGATAATGACATGTCTTATAAATATATGTTATCTGATTATTAATATTTTTTTATAAAAAAAAATAGTTTTCTAATATGTCTTATTTCACAAGTAATCTTTTTTTTCTTCTTGTTATCAAACATAGAAAAATCCAGTAACTAGCATCAACAAAATCAGACCTACACTTCCGTCAAAATAAATAAATAAGACCTACACTACCTCTAGATCGATTTCCTTAATTAATCTTCTTTTTTTTTTGGTTAATCTTCAAATTTGTTTATCCATATCATGTTTTTCCCACTCATAAAAAAAAAACTCAGCCACTCACCATTTTCTTCACCCACACTCTCCAATTTCAATACCAAAGAGAATATAAGAATGACATTCCAAAATGGCAAGGTATGTTACTTAGAAGAAAATGATATGAAAGGAGATGATAAAGACAGAGAAGAAGATGAATATTGATTAAAATTTAGATTTCTTTTTATGGGTTTTAAGAACCCTAAAACAAAATAATTTGAAATTTTGTTTTTAATAAATAAAATTTGAAACAATATATTTTGTTGATTTGGATGAACCTCTTAACATCTAATAGCCACGTAATCTTTTTACTTAATGGATTGACCCAAAAAAAAATTCTTTTTATTTAATGGAAACAAAAATTAATTTTTTATTTATCAAGATATCCAAATTTTAAAACTTAAAAAGAATCAACTTAAAAAAATAATTAAAAGACCAATCAAAGAGAAAAATAATCAAATTAATGAACTGGGGTATAATTTTTGTCTGTATTCCTTCTTTTTACAATTATTTTTGCCTATATGTGATAGGATATAAAAATTTAGACCTTGATATTAAAAATTCCTGGTGAAGTGGGAACAATAAAGGTATCCTAGTTCCAAAATATGGTTCTTTGTTTTTTTTTTCCATGAGTATTCTACTATACACTTCTTAATTCTTTTTACTACTTTTTTTTTTTTTACCTCTGTTTCAAAACTTTAAATAATTCACTATCACTTTTGAATATTTCTAAATTTTTTAAATGAAGAGAGTAAGTGCGCTTGAATTTTTCATACCCTCGAAACAATTTTTTTATTTAAATTTTTGAGTTTCAAAACTTTCGGAATGAGTGGTAAAACAAACAAAAAATCTAATCGATTATTGAAGGTTAAAAGGGCATAATTGTATTTTCACAAAAAGAGACAAGTTTAGGTGTGGAGTGCAGGGTAGACTAATCTTTTCCCATTTGTCACGAAAAATGGACCCAAATAGATTTAGAAAATTGGATTTTTGTACTCCAATTGGACTTATACTTCATAATGTAAAAACTCAAATTTGTCCATTCCATTTTTATTCAATTAAAAATAAAAAGAAATTACTCCCAAAATCTCACTCCTTCATCAAAATTTTCGGTAACTAACTTTTTTCCTCCAAAATCCGGTACACAAAATTAAAACTACCGAAATTTCATTTTTACATTTTCGGTGGTAATAATTTGTTTACAAGAAATTTGAAGGCACAAAATTTCTGGTAGTATAAATTATTTACCTGAAATTCACCAACAGAATTTTCGATACATTATTATACCATTGAAAATTGTGTCTTGAAATATTCGGTATTACTTTTTTCTACCGAAAATATGTGTCTTGAAATTTTCGGTAGTTAATTTTTTTGACGTAGGTATTAAAAAAAAACCATTATGTATTGAATTGATTGAAACATTCACAATTGATCAAACTTTTTAGTCACGAGAAACTGTCAAAATTGAGTAGATATTATCATTATTTGCTCTGACATAGAGATCGAAAAGAGAAAAAGAAAGTCAAAATTAATTTTTGGTTGTGATAAAGGTGGAAAATATAAGTCAAACAAAAGTAACTCGTGGACTTCAACTAAAATGTGTGGTTGTCCGTTTAAACTTTAGATTGAGAACATTGTGTATAATGTGTGGTTGTTCGTTTAAACTTAGATATAAGTTAAAAAGTAACTCATGGACTTCAACTGAAATGTGTGGTTTAAATGGGCAACCACACATTTTAGCTTTTTCGTTATCGACATAGATTGAGACCTTGTCAACTATGTCGATAACGATAAGGCTGCGTGTTGTTGTATAATTAGAAACACTCATGGATTACCTTATGCATATGAGTTGGCACAATACAAGTTGGAAGGTGTTCCAATCCCATTGGATATTGTTCATATACATAGGAGGAAATTAACCATGAATAGTCGTCTAGAGGAAGAAAAGTTGGAAAATGATTTAGCGTTGGACATTACATTATAGATTAATATAATTTGGAAAACATGAAAAACACCTAATGTTGTTGGAAAGAGCGCATTGAAGAGCAAGTTGGGGAAATAACATATCTAGAGACAACACCAATGTGTGCACCACTAGATAAAATCAAAACAAAAGGTGGTGCAAAGAGGAAAAAAGGCAAAAAATCAAAGGGATTTGACGTATATCGCGACCCTTCATTTTTTTAGGATGTTGATGCATTTTATTCTGATAATGCAACTACTCAAGTCTCTTAGCAAGGACCCATGAAAACATCCCAACAAGTCTCCCAAAAAGCATCCAAACAAGCCTCCCAACAAACATCCAAACAAGTCTCTCAGCTTACTCCTAAACAAGCCTCTCAACAAGCACCTATGACGAGTGAAGTTAGAAAATATTTGGACAAGTTTCCTCCTCTAATTCATCCATATATTGAAGACATATTTAATGTTAAAGTAGATGAAAATTGTGGATATCGTACTATTGTTGCTTTACTTGGTCATAGTGAAGAATATTGGAGCATTGTGTGTTGACAATTGTATATACAAATAAGTTAAAATAGTTTTTGGGACAATAATCTACAATGTACAAATAGAAAATACATCGAGACTATGAGACCTATCAAACATGGCTCATACACATAGGATATTCTTGGCAGGCGCCTGCACACAAGTACTGCTCCAAGAATGCTATCCCTCATGGTCATGTCAAAAAAATGGAACACGGACCCATCAAACAAAAGGCAACTGTCAAGATATGATATAGATACAGTCATCCCAAAACAAAATAAGTACAACCACCAAAAGAAAGACACTAAGACCCTATACAAAAAAAATTAATCTGATCATCCACTAACAACTACAATAACAAAGGTGATCTCCACACATTGCACAAGTTCCTACTAACACAGTATCTCTCCTCGAAGTAACTTCCTCGTCCCTATCAGCCATAGAGGGATCAGTTTCCTTAAAAGTCAGCTCCACCCATGAGATAGGTGGCTTTGACGATGTTGGAATCTCATAACAACTCACTACCTCAATGACAGTCAATAGGGGATCATTCACCAGAAGTGGAAACTCTGGCTCGACCCACCTAGATGGTCCAGCAATATCTCTTACCGTTGGCAATGACACCTTATCCTTCCCGCCAGTCCCCGATCCAACCACTCTATCCCTAGCTCTTACGGTGGCCTCCGTCTCAACTCTAACTGAGGCATCATCTGCATCTTTCCATATTCCATTCACCCGAGCACCTATCTTGAGGGTACCGGATAGTCGATCCTCTCGTGAGTTAGCTTCACGAGATATACTGCACCAGCTCTCCTACTTATCCTCACTACCATCCTCGTATAAGTAGCTCTGCTTGAGATGAGGCCATATATCCAAGCAGTCGGCGAATGTCGGTCAGGGAAGTCTAATGAAGTTTCCGTCGTCAAGATAACAGTCGGTGGAATGAACTCAGGTATCATCTGAGGGCAAAACCAAATTTCTACACTAATGTAAAGGGTCACCAACCGAAGTTAATATTTAACAATTTTGTCATAAAAACAAGCAATAACCACTTAGCAATTACGATATGGTAACAACAATAACAGAGCATGTATATACATATATCATATTATAACAAACATGATTTGTGTGCCAAGCACCCTAATGCAATGTTTATATGTTAGTGCACATGATTTCAGAATTTCCAAACCCTCATCGAGGGGCGTAAAAATCATAAATATACCATCTCTCACATATCAGTACTAATTACCAAGGTGCCACCTATTACAGATCAACACGATTTACTAGAGTGCATTATATCCCAGACCTACACGAAAAATAAATCCTCGTAAGGATAAGATGACCTAATCAACTCATGGAACCATCATGTGGCTCATCACATTCACCATTACCACTGTGGCCCATCACATTCACCACTAATTATGAAATGCATGAGCATACTCTAACTTTTTCACAACAATCATTACGTAAATGTAACTATTAAAATACTTCCCTTTTAATACTCATTACACACTAATAACTTTTCATACTTTTCACAGAATATACTCAAGACATATTCTCCTCAATAAAATTAATAACATGTAGCAACACATATTTTCACTCAAGAATACCACATCAATATTAATCATCACATATTCACACCTCAATCATACATCGATCACATATATAAGGTCCCTATATGCAAACTCAAAATTTGGAAGGAGTCCTTATCTTAATTATAGTATTTTCAACTATTATCACTACCACAATCAAACACAACGGAAAAAAATCTCGCTCGTGCCGACACCTTCAATCAAAAAGTGTTTGACTTAGTCCAATTAATCCCTGAAACTTTAACTACCTTACAAATCCTTTCTTACTCCTAACCCCCTTAGAGTATATTTCACTCAAAGAGTTTACAACGAGTAAGGACTAATAGCATTGTTATCCACAACACACTTTCAACATATAAAATATATTTTTAGAAATTAACATCCTTTTCAAATAATAATTTTTCAAAAGTGTTTGTATTTTAATTCACGATACTTGGAATCTTATAATATTTAATTTACAATATATGTGATACATAATATTTAATTTAGAATCATATCACTCACGTATCACATATATTGTAATTAAATATTATGTATATTATTAAAATCATCATCATAATATTTAACACTTTTACACACATCATATTACTCACTTCTCAATCTAATTTAATAAAAATATCTACTCTCGTCGTAACTCAATTGACATGTGAATTTATCAACAACAAGTGACATTTTAAAATTTTGTTCGAAATAAATTTTTTCGTAACTTTATTAAATTATACTCTAATAAATAATATAAATTGGTTCTCAAAACAAAACAAATATATATATATATATATATATATATATATATATATATACCCTATATTTTAAACATATTACTAACTCTAGAAAAATATATGTTTGGTACTAAATTCATAAAATAAAAATTGGGTTAAAGGCCTAAGCAATTCAACACAAAATACATTAAAATTGCATAAATTAGAGTTTAGACAATTCAGGGTCTTACAAACATCATGACTAAGACCATAACCAACATCATGACTAGAAACATCAAAGCATGGAGGTTTTGTAGCAACGTAAGTGATCATTCGTGTATGATATCTTATATTATCATTAAATGTATTCTTCAACAAACTCGTGTGAATATGCAGCTGGACACAATCTAGTACGAAGGGATCGTACAAAGTTCTTGTACGTACTTCATTCAACATCACATCATGTACAACGAGTATTCTTTGTGTAAGAGGGGTGTGCTGAGTATACACAAACTATTGTATGCACCTCTATGATAAATACAGTACTATTGTGGAACACCAACAAATGTATGCGCTAAACATCGACACAAATTGAAATTATGTCATGGAGTCCTCATTGTAATTTGGCGTCTGAATAGTATCAGTTGCTCCTAAAGCATCCAGCTTCGCTCTTTAGTATGCAACATTCCTAAATGTTTGTTACGCAGTCCATCAAAACATCTGTGGCATTGAAGATATATGCTCAGTTATATCCCACTTACAAATGTTAGGGAAATATTATAAATCCATGTATTTAAATAATAAAAAAGTACAAATAATTAAATAATCATCTTTTCAAATAACAATATAATAAGTATAAAAAATAATATGATAGTACCTGAAATAGAGATAAATATCCTCCAATCTGCTTTGTTGCAGGCAGTGTACCAACTCTAAGATAGTTATTAAAACAACAAGAACTGCTGATCTCCATGCCCATTTACCAAAAATATCAAGGTCTTGAAAAAGAAACAAATATTTTGCGGATACAAGAGTAAAACTCTTGTCAGCTAGTATGGTACACCATACCAAATGAAGTAGGTATGCCCTCGCTGCACAATCAAATATTCCTTCACGAAGTTTCTTAAAGAATATAGCTTTCAACCATTCAAAACTTTATAAAGCACCTCTATTGACCCTAGTTTCATTCACAACTTCATCATGATCAACTCTAAATAACTCAACGGCAGCATCAATGGCCAAATCTTCACTCACATTAGCAGGAGATGTGAAAAACTCTCCAAAACATGGTATGCCCAAAAGATCCATAACATCGTCAAGAGTAATAGTCATTTCACCAAATGACATGTGAAATGAGCTAGTCTTTGCGTGCCATCTCTTAGTAAAAATATATATGAGATTACTGTCAATCATGTGCAAACTACATTGTTGCAGAGGACATAATTCAAATATAGTAATTGATTGATCTATCTTAGTAGATAATACATATTTGATATCAATGAATTTATCTTATTTTTTGCCATTTGAAACAACTTTCAAGACACGTCTATCCTATTTAATTAAAATAATACAATAAATTATACGATTATTTAGTTTACTATATATATATTAGAAATTTCACTATTGAAATAATTCTTTTAAAAACTGATTTTTTTTAATTTGTTTTTCTTTATCATTTTTACCATTATCAGTAAATCAAATTAAACTCTAATGAATTTCTAAAACCAGTGAACCATTAAATAAATTATTTCAAATAAATAGAGTTATTAAAATTAACTTTGTAATAAACTATACTATAAATATATTAAACTATACATAATATGCTATATTAAATTATGTAATAAAATAAATTATTTACTAACATATCCATTCCACACTTTAACTGCAATGTGGTGCATATAGTCCTTAAGGGTAGAAAGATCGTAAGGACCTCTAGGAAATAGAGGTTGTTTAGGCTGTTGAAGGTGATACATGTTATCCCGGTGCTGCCGATGCTCCTCTTGTTCTTCAAACACAAGATCATGTTGCTCAAACTCAGGCTGAATATAATAATCCTCGTCTTGTTGCATCTATTTGTTCCTCTTTCTCCTCTTATTAGATTGTGTAGGAAGTCAAACTCGATAATGTTCTACGGTGTTTTTTCGCTCATCTGAAAAAAAAAATGAATGAAAAAAATGTAAAAAAAATAAATTAAAAAACAAAACATGTACTAGAAATTTCAGGAACGAATGAAATTTCTGATAGTTTTACTGGAAATTTGAAATTTTCGATATTGAAAATAACTACAAAAAATTTCAAGTCTGGTTGAAACTCTTAGAAATTTCATTTTTAAAATTTTCGGTATTGAAAGATAACTACTGAAAATTTCGTTCCTGAATTTTTCGGTAATAGAATTTCAAAGAAACAAATTATTTTTTCAGATATTTTATATTGCGGGGTAAGATCAAGTATTTTTTGTTTTTATTGTAGACTCAAGAGTATTTTAGTAAGTTTAGACATAAATTTTTTAAATGAAGGTATAAGTTTAAATGAGCTACAAATCCAATTTTTATTGATTTGCATTCGGTGAGATTAGTAATTTTCTTTTGAGACCTACTATACATTACAAACCTTTTCTCACGAAATCTGACCAAACTTTTGTTTTAATAACCAAACAGAGGCAAAGAGGTAATATAGAAATGGCTAAAGGTTAAAAAAGTCATTGTCAATTAATTGAAGTTTTATTCTTATCTAATTATGTGTCTTCCATTCGGAACAAACGTTATTTGTGTTTCTTTTTAAGCTGTGATTAATTATGGAGATAAGTTGTAGGGAGGCAATTCTCCACTTTCACGATTTATAAGGACCAATTTGTAAAAAATAAAATTTGAAGCTTTTTTCACAATTTAAAAAAGAAGGAAAAATGATGTGGAACCCACTTATATTTAGTCTTTCTCTCTCTTTCTCTTCTCTTCTATGTTGTTCCAAACCAGAGTAGTGCTTCCTCTTTTCCCACTTTCTCTCAATCCCTCGTTCTCTTTTTTTTTTTTTTTTTTTTTTTTTTTTTTTTTTTATCTCTCTTAAAACATACCGACTCTAAAGTTGTGATGGAAAAGTTAAATATGTAAACGTCACCGACCATTAAAAAAATATGTAAATGTGTGAAAACTAATATAATAGTAATTATTATTATTATTATTATTATTATTGATTTTTAAAATTTAATTACAATTTTTGATTTTGTATTTTTATTAATTTAAAAAGTTAGTCCTCTTATATTTAAAATTTGAAAGTTTATCTCTTTCATATTTTGAACTAAAAAGTGATGATGTGATATATTTTAAATGACGTAGTATATAATTTTATAATATAAAATTATCTAGATGTATTAATTAAATTATAAAATAAATAATTTTAAAAATTGGAACTTGAGTTTTTAGAGGATTTTAATGCAATTTCACGAATGTTAGTCATTCTACATTATCGTATTATATGTCATGTTATTTAAAATATGTTATATTACTATTTTATAGTTATGAAATTAGAAAAAGAAATTAAAATTGTTAGATTTTAAAATATAAATATTATATTAATAAATTAGTAAAAATAGAAGAACTAAATTGTAACTACACTTATTATTAATTAGCTTATTAAAAAAAACAAAGAAATTTATTTCAAAGAAATGGGTGAAAATGATAAATTACTAATTTGAAATTTATCACAATGCCAAGTTGATTCTAAAGAATTTCGTCACTGTAAATAAAATAAAGAAAATATTTATTGTTACGAATTTCTTTTTTAGAAAAAAAAAAAATATGGTAAGATTTAACTCTTCTAAATAATAACTACTCATTTTCATGTATAGCTAGCCAAAATTTACTTACATTTTTTTAACAATTCTTTATACTAAATAACACCTCTCATAAAATAATAATTAAATAAAAATAAAAGTGGGTGCATACAGGCACATGTGAACTGTATTGACAATATGAATATGTTCCAACTTAAGCATCGTGCTGTTTGGCAAAAGTTTCCTCTTAATCGGTACAAGACAAGTTGCACATCCACTACTTCAAAGAATTTTCTTATTTTTGTGCAATACGAAAGTCTTTGACATCAAATAATAATAAACATCAGTTTGATAGTAATTGATTCATTATTAAAAAAACCAATGTAAATAAATTGCTACGATTATATATATATATACTTCACGAAGTGTTCATATCTAAATTGATTTAAAATAAAACACTAATTCAATAAATAAAAAAACTAAAACTAAAATCGCATAAAATTGAATATTAATGTATATTTTTTAAGTTATTATGTGAAAACTGCACAAAACAGATCATTTAAAAAAATCAAATCAAACTAAACCACATTCATAAATTTAAAATACTTATTTATTTTTTATTAGTACGATATATTGCTTTTATATATTATTTTGTTGATTTTAATTTTTTTAATCAATAATACTTATTAGATTTTTTTTGTTGTTGCTATTTTTATATACTTCAAATATAATAGATCATTTTTTATCCATAATGATAAAATTTTAAAAATATTATGTTTTTCTTTTGGATAAAATCTACTATTTACGTGTTTTTCTAATATTAAGATACTTTTTACAATTGTATTTTAAATATCTAAAAGATAATAATCTAAATTAAATTGTTTGTCATTGAATATGATCAAATTTTTTTAAACGTGTTATTCAAATCGCAGTGAATCACATATTATTTTATCTTTAGATCAAATGTTTTCTTACCTCAAAATTAATTCAAACTACACCATAAACATCCCAACTTCACATAGCAGAGCCACCACACAAATTACTCTAAAGTTGATCCAAATATCTATTAACTTTTGAACCTCTTTAACTTTATAAAGAGAAATGATCGATGTCAACATATAATGTATATGGAGCAAACCATTAAAGTTGTCTCTTACTTTGTAGAATGCACTTAATTCGATATCTAACAATATGAATATTTCAATTTAAGTGTTGACTAGGTAAACCATTTCTCAATTCATCCTTCTATTAACGTTTGTTACTAAATGACGTTAAATGTTCGTTAAGTATATTGTTGAAAATCAAGATGGTCTCTAACTTTATAGGGTTCTCTGAATCATTGGTGTTAAATATATTATCATAAAATTCTTTGAAATCTGTCATTAAAGAACCAACATAAAAATATATGGTGGCAATGGTGTTAACGCATTTTGTTGACACTACGCAAAAACTGCATTTTACAGCCCTTTTTTTAATCCATTTACAGCGCTTTTTCAAAAAAAAAAACGTTGTGGAATCAAGCGCTGTAAAAGATACAACAGCGCTTTTAAAAAAGCACTATAAAACATGTAAATATAACGCGTGTTTGTTATGCACATTTTATAGCGCTTTTTCAAAAAAGCGCTGTAAAATGCACACCCATTATATGAGTTATGGGTCTGTTTTTAGAGCGCTTTTTTACAAAAGCGCTGTAAAATGCACACCCATTATATGAAATTATGGGTCTGCATTTTACAGCGCTTTTTTGAGAAAGCGCTGTAAAATGCACACACCCATTTTATGAAATTATGGGTCTGCATTTTACAGCGCTTTTGTTGTACATTTTACAGCGCTTTCTCAAGAAAGCGCTGTAAAATGTACACCATTATAGCGCTTTACAACAACATTTTACAGCGCTTTTTAAAGAAAGCACTGTAAAATGTGTGTGTGTGTTTTTTTTTTTTTTAACGCTGTAAATTAAATATTGAAATGAAAATCGCTTTTTAGCTTTTTATGGCATTTTTTGTAGAAAGCGCTGTCTTTTATCTTTGTATCCAAAATTATTTTGATCCAAAATCAGTTCACAATCAGTGCACACAACAACAAAACATATCAAATACCATAAGCAGTTCAAACAATCAGTAGAACAGAAATCAGAACTCTGTAACTTAATTAACATATATGTAACTCTGTAACTCTGTAATTTACAACCTAATTAACTACATTCAGATACATATATATAACTTAATTTACAACCTAATTAACTACATTCAGATACATATATATATAACCTAATTTACAACCTAAACTACATTCAGATCCATATGCATGTTCATATATTGTGTCTTATGATCATTTACATATAATAACTAACAGAATATACATAATATGCACTAGCTACCATATAATATTCAGATCCCTTGCCCAACAGCAAGCTATTTCCCAGAAAATCAAATAATTTGCATGTCAAGCACATACTGACACCAGTCTTCCTTTAATTCCATCAGATCTTCCTCAGAATATGATGGACTGGAATTGTCAAAGTACTGCAATATAAAAATTGAACATATTATATTAAGTTAGTATCAAATATATAGATAATTTATATATGAAAATCATATAATGAAAATACCGTACCGTTTCTGGGATAATAGTGTTATTCTTCTCAACAATCTCCTTCATGAATCTCAATACGTAGTACCCATAGTCGATGTTATTTGTTTGACGAGGGCACTTTATTGGGATCCATGTAATGTTATTAGACTTTTGCTTCGACACTGTAGCACCTCTTTGAGCTCGAAAAACTTTTAAGGCACTATCGAATGATTAAATGTGATTATTATAGCATGAACAAGCACATTATTTATTTATATATATATATATATATATATATATATATATATATGTAAGAAATAAATGAATATTATTTACGTGTCGAGCATAGTCTTTATTTCGGAGTGATTGTTGTAATTGCCATGCACGGGATCCAAATAGTATATAACTTCAGAGACCGCATTGATTGCAAATAGCACCCAATGTGCCCTACAACAACAAAAAATTGGTTAAGCAATTTTGTTTATACACAACACAACTAATAAATTAAATTATCATCAATTAAAAAAGATAAAATTACGCACCCTGAATTATATGGTGCGAAGAACAATTTATCATTTTCTATATTTCCTAAAAACATATCTACAATGTATTTCTTTACATTGTTGGATCGAGTTTCCACATCGACATCTTATGCGGAGACAAGAATGAGTATTTATTTGACAATTTCCTCGTGCACACGACCTTCTCATACAAAAAACCTTCAATGAAAATTTTAAACTAGATTAATTACCAATACATTTAATTAATTACCAATAAATGCAATTAAAAGTATTTTTTACCTTATGTACAAGCTGATTACAGTAGCACTGAGCTCCTTATGTTCGAGAAGTTCGTATATGTGCTCCTTTTCGAGATATTCAACATACTCATCTCCAAATATATCTTTATTCATGTGTACGATGCGCGAATCATCGCTGCTGCCCATGTTCCTTTTTATTTGGATGTCAAGAAACGCCCCGTATTTACCAAGGCGTGGCTGACTTTTATTAGGAGCAGCAGCAGCAGCGACCGATTTTTCCCGATCCAGTTTTTTTGTTGCTGCAAGTTTGGCAGCTTTATTACCCTCCGGCCTTTGTGATTTGACAGCTCTATTAACCTCCAATTTTTTAGGTTTGCTGCCTTTTTTTGGCTGTAGGAGTGGTTTATTTATTTGGACCTACAAAAATGAGGTAAAATGTTAGTTTATTGAATCTGAAAATATGACAAACCTTAGGCAATAAATGTGACAAACCTTTTCGGGAGATGTAACTGATTTGTTTCTGAGAATCTTTTTTTTTAGGGCAACAAGGTTTGTGGGCCATGCCACGTAACTACCAATAGCGTCGCCTAATAACTGCATATCTCCATCGTTGTCCGGTATGGGCAACGGTGCAGTTGGTTCGAAAGCAACAGTAGGCGATACTTTGACATGGCCCGCGGGGATCAGAATATTGTGCAATACTTCTCCCGAAGTATTGTACAATTTTTCTTTTCCCACCTTCCGTTGAGTAGGCAAGGACAAGTATAGGACACATGTAGTGACACCCTAAATCAATAGTTAAAACATAAGTACGGTTAATATATAAGTTTGTTTAATTCATAAGTAATTACATAAGCAAGTAAGTAATTAATTACCTCGGGAATACTTTTCAAACCGACGTTCCAACTCGTGGTTTCACTCTCCATTTGTATTTCAGGTTGGAGCTGATCCGGAAATTGCTTGTCTTTATTCGTATTCACCAAGAGTGCCACTTGCTCTGATAGGATTCTGAGCTTCTCTAATACTTCCTCGTTGGAAGGTTTTTGGTGCTTCTCTTGAGGAAAAAAGTTTTTGGGAGTTACGCCAAATCCTTTCCCCCTAACTCGACCGGAATACTCAGGGACATTAAACACTTTACCAAGAATGTCCCTGCAAGTATTATTGTTGCCCTCCGGATTTTCAAAACTTTGTACAATAATCTCCTAAAATACATGTAACATTAAAAAGATAAGTTCAATAGCATTTTTAAAATACAATATAAAAAATATTTAAAGTGATAATATACTTACACAAAGTTCTACAACTTTTTGACATTTTCATTATCAACCACTCCGTCTTTGTTAACACGCGCTTCCTTCCACAAGATATGACGACCCAAGGGTTGATCGGCTTGAGTGTCTTTTCTCTATTCGTTAAAATCATAAACAAAATAATACAAATTAGTTACACATTATAGTTTATAATACAAATTACTTCATTATATAAAAGTGATGTTTAATTATTTACAAGTTGTTGATCAAGGCGTGCATATCCCATACATGATTTCTTGTATGGGTGTTTTGGATTGCTTGCCCATTCGCGATTTGCCTTACTAATATTCTATATAAAAAAAATAGCAATTGTGTAAAAATTTAAAATACGCTACGAATATGAATAATAAAACAAAATGCTAATAAATTAATCACTTACGAGAACGCGGGGTCAGAACGTTTGGGAAACAAATGCTCTCCATTCATCCTTTGATATATAATGTTGATATATTTTGGAGGTTCAACACTTGTGTTTCCTTCTCTATCTTTTTGATAGAAATTGAGAGATGTGATCTAAATCCACGATGGATCTTTCCAGCAACTCTCAAAACATAAGACTTTCGTCCCTCATCAAGAACAAAAGTCGTCTGCAATGAAAAAAAATTATAAGTAAAGTATTTTACCGGAAAAAATTATAAATGACAAAATAGTTGATCAAAAATTTTACTTGAATGTCATTCCATATAATATCTTTGGCATCCTTCAACACCTTATCTCTCCAATTGTCAATTGTAATTGGGACATTTTAACGAACAACAGCCCCAATATAGCTTACAAACATAGAGCTGTTGGGGTCAATTCGCTGACCACTCTCATTCCAGCCAACCTAATAAACTCATATAGTAAGTACATGCCCTAAACCCTAAAAAAAGATAAAAAAAACACACAGCAAACAGAGTATAGTATACCTCAAATTTAATGTCATTACTTCTTGCTTTAATGACTTTTTGCATGATAGTTGCACCACGTTTGACTTCTTTTTCATAAGTCTTAGAGGTGTCAACTTCTTCATTTTGACATTCTATATCTTTGTATGTATCCATTTAACTACAACAAGTTCCACATGCAGTTTAGTATAACATCAACAAGCTCAACATGCATCATGCATTATTATAAACAAGCTCAACATGTATCAGTATATCTTAAACAAGCTCAACATGCATTTTAATGATTACAAAAAATTAATAACATCAATACCTGAATAATGGTTCGAAGAAAGATGAAATGTGAAGAAAAGAGGGAACGCATAAAGTTCACAGAAATATGGTTAACAGAAATACGGTATTGAAGAAATACGTAATGAGGGTTACGTATTTCAATGAAAATATATTGTGTGAAATGGGAGAGATGATCTTGGATGGAAATAAGGTTCGAAATGAAGGAGATGATCGTGGAAATAAGGTTCGTAATGGACGGGATGATATGGTTTGCAAAAGAAGAGAAGAACGATGAATGTTGAGATGATAGTGAAGTTTACGTAATGAAGAGGAAACTGAAGCGGTTACTGTTTTATATACGTAACCATTTTACGTCGCTTTTTTATAACCCTTTTACATCGCTTGTTTAAAAAGCGCTATAAAAGGCGTCCTTATTTAATTTTTTAAAAGGCTCTTTTACAGCGCTTTTCCCAATAAGCGCTGTAAAAGACCTCATTGTTTTATTATGTTATATATAAAACCCTTTTACCCGCGCTTGTTCAAATAAGCGCTGTAAAAGGTCTCTTTATTTTATTTTAAAACAGTATTTTACAGCGCTTATTTGGACAAGCGCTGTAATAGACCTCCTTGTTTTATTATGTTATATGAATGTTTTTTTTAAAGCATTTTTACAGCGCTTTTTTAAATAAGCGCTGTAAAAGGCCTTATTGTTTTTGTGTTTGTTATGTTATTTTTTAAACAAGCTCAACATGCAAAACCCACATAGTAGTAACTGGTCACCACCAAAATCCCTTCCTCTTCACCAAACTCTTCTCCTTTTATGCATCTTCACAAACATCAAAGCTTACTCTTTCACAATTCAATCTCTACCTCAACACCCTTTTTATCTCTTTACATTCCCTTTCCTTCTTAAATCGAAACTTGGTATTCAGGTTCATTGCCATGTTGCGAAAAATGGGTTTGAGTCTGACGTTTTTGTTAAAAATGTGTTTTTGGGGATTCCCATGATGCGTACAAGGTGTTTGAAGAAAATCCTGTTAGAGATAGTCATGTTAGGTGTCTGATAATTATTATTAATAAAGCTTTTTACAGCGCTTTTTCAAATAAGCGCTGTAAAATGTCTTTTTTACTTATTTTCAAAAGGGTCTTTTACAGCGCTTTTTATAAAAAGCGCTGTAAAAGACCTCAGTATGTTATTTTTGTGTTGGTTTTATTTGGGTTCAAGTTTGGATGACTGTAACTCAGACATTTATTCCAATCGAATTGGAACTTAATTTACATTATATAAGTGACATTAGTAGCAAACTGTGAGATGTTATAACTAGGATCCCAATATGCTGGTATGTATGGTTTGATTCCAAAAGCTTCTGATATGAAATCTGTTGCTATTATGCCATATTAGTATAAAACACTCAATTCAAATTACATGCATATTTATCACAATAATTCAGATTATATTCATATTTATCACAATAATTCAGATTACATGCATGGCTTATATAAAACAATTAAACATATACATTAAGATGCCCTTCTTCTTTTCCTGGTGGCATTCACATTTGTTTGTCCATTTACAATACGAAACGATGGATTAATCGAAATTCCCTCATCACGATCATCTCTAAGATATAAACCATCATCAGTTGAATCAATTTCATGTGGTTGTTGTGATGTTGCAAATAAAAGATCATTACCAACATCTTCATCAATATTGTTATCATCACTTATTGTATTGGTCGATAGGACAACAGACCATTTATCATCAGAAGGATCAGTGACATAAAACACTTGTTGAGCTTGCGACACTAAAATAAAAGGCTCGTCTTTGTATCCCACCCTATTAAAATCGACAAGCAAGAATCCTGACTCATCAATCCGAACTCTATTATTATTATCGACCCACTTGCAACCAAATACGGGAACACGAAACATTGTGTAGTCTAACTCCCATATGCGCTCGATAACCCCAAAATATGATAGATTTGCATATATTGGGTTTTTGTCTTTTGCACTTGAGACATGCATCGCTTCAGCTATGAGAGTGACTCTACTATTTTGCATAGTGGTCTGATCATCTTGTTCTTTGGTATAAAATGTGTAGCCGTTAATAACATAATCAGGGTAAGAAAAGACATGTAAGCTCAGACCATTTGCTAGCCACCTCAATCTATTTGAAATTGATCTGGGGTCTATATCAAATTTTGACTTTATGTGATTTTTTAAACCATGTATAAAACTTCGATTGTGCTCTCGAGTTATCCAATTTTGATTCCTATTCATGTTCAAACGAGATAACTGATCCATGTGTATTGTAACATACGGTTGAACCTCATCATCATTGTGCAGAACATACAATTGTGCTTACTCCCATTCTGTCCTTGATATAGTCAGTAGTCTCCTTCCAATTATCCATTCTCCTGATATTCTTCCCGAATGACGAGACATGGGAATCCCTATGGATTCAACATTGGACAGATATTCAATACAAAATTCAGCAACCTCTTCAACAATGTATCGTTCAGCAATACAACCTTCTGGTCGACTTCTACTTTTTACGTACCCTTTTAATATTTTCATATATCGTTCTATCGGATACATCCATCTCATATAAGCTGGCCCACAAAGTTGTGTCTCCTTAACCAGATGAACAGTAAGGTGAACCATTATATCAAAAAATGATGGTGGGAAATACATTTCAAGCTCACATAAAGTAACAACAATTTCCCTCTGCAATGTCGGTAATTTCTGAGGGTCGATCACTTTACTACAAATTTCCCTCAAGAAGAAACATAATCTAGTTAAGGCTAGTCGAACTTTTTCAAGTAAAATGGAACGTATACCTATTGGTAGCAAATGCTCCATTAGAATATGACAATCATGGGTCTTCAAACCTTTTAACTTGAGGTCTTTCATACAAACCAAATTTTTAATGTTCGAAGAGTATCCTTCTGGAACTTTAACTTCGTGTAGAAATTTACATAAAACAATTTTTTCCTTTCTAGATAGAGTATGAGCGGCTGGAGGTAGATACGTGCGATTTCCTTTCTTTACTGAAGCCAATTCATTTCTTATTCCCATATCGACCAAGTCCAATCTTGTGTTGATGTCATCTTTAGACTTTCCTGGAACATTGAGTAACGTACCAATAACACTATCAAATACATTTTTTTCAATATGCATCACATCGAGGAAATGTCTTATATACAATGATTTCCAATATGGCAATTCAAAGAAAATTGACTTTTTCTTCCACCCAGATTTGACCAGCTCTCCCGCAAAAGGTTTGCCAAATTTATTGGTCAAACCTTGTACTTTTTCAAGTATTTGATATCCAGTCGGTGCTAAAGGAGCTTTACCTTCCTCTGATTTGCCATTGAATGCATTTCTCCACCCACGATACTGATGACTATAAGGTAAAAATCTACGATGTCCAAGAAAACACATTCTTCTTACAATGTTTCAACCGCATCCAATTTGTACTTTCTTCACATATAGGACATCCACACTGACCTTTAATGCTATATCCTGATAAATTACCATATGCTGGAAAATCATTAATTTAGCCGAACAACATAGCCCTCAAATTGAAACATTCTTTCTTATACCCATCATAAACTTCCACACCTGTCTCCCACATACTTTTTAAATCTTCGATTAGAGGAGTCAAGTATACGTCGATATCATTCCCCGGTTGTTTGGGTCCAGAAATTAACAGAGACAACATCATAAACTTACGCTTCATACATAACCATGGAGGTAGGTTATATATTACCAAAATCACATGCCACGTGCTATGTGAGATGCTTTGAAGACCATATTGATTCATTCCATCAGTAGAAAGTGCAAGTCTTAGATTTCTGGACTCTATCCCGAATTCAGGATACTCGTGATCAATTTTTGCCCATTATGGGGAATCTGCAGGGTGTTGAAACATTCCATCTCTAATTCTTTCATCTGCATGCCATGTCAAGTGTTTTGAATCTTCTTCACTGCGATACATGCGCCTAAATCTTGGTATTATAGGAAAATACCACACGACTTTTGCTGGAGTAGATTCTTTCTTCTTATATCGAGAGACATTGCATTTCGGACACACCTTAAGTAGTTCATATTCGTTTCGAAATAAAATGCAATCGTTAGGACACACATGAATCTTTTCGTAACTCATTCCAATATAACACAAAATTCGTTTAGCCTCGTAAGTTCAACTGGGAAGTTCATTATCATCTGGCAACATATCTTTTATGAGTGTTAATAATTCTGTAAAGCTTTTATCAGACCATCCATTACTCGCTTTTAAGTTGTACAACTTTAATATCGCCGACAGTCTTGTGAATTTAGTACAACCATTATATAATTCTTTCTCTGCATCACTTAACAAACTTTCAAACATTTTAGGACAATCTCGAAGATCTTCTTCAACTGCTTTTGCGATCTCACCAACTCGGTCCGACTCATATGTATCTGTATCAAAGTCAGTTGAAGCATATGTCGAACTATTCTCAAAATTAATGTTTCCTTTTTTTTTCTCACCATGTCTTATCCAACATGTGTAGCTTTGATCAATTCCATTACATACTAGATGTCCTTCTAATTCATCTTCTCTAACACGTTTTCCAAAACAACATTTTAAACAAGGACAAACTACTCTATTTGGATCTTTTGCATTCTCCACTGCAAACTCAACAAACTCCTTCACTCCAATTTCATACTCTTTTGACAATCGATTGGCTGGCATCCATTTCCTATCCATATTATACCACCTATATAAATGCAGTTACAAAAATAATAAGCTTTCAAAACATATCAACAAGTTTCAAAAAGAAACCAATATCAACTAACAATTTGACAATTTCATGAACAGATCATGAGTTTTTGACAATTTGACAATTTTTGACAATTTCAAAACATAACAGATCATGTGTAGAAGAGATTTAAATATATATATATATATATATATATATATATAACAATTTTAGTAGATTTAATATATATATATATATATAACAAAACATAACAGATCATGTATAAAAAATACCTGAGACAACGTAGATGGCCGCACAGTACGTAGAGGATATTAGGGTTCCCAACGTATATAATTATTTGAAAGATGTAGAGGATATGAGGGTTTCCAACGTATATAATCATTTGAAAGATGTAGTTTACAGCGCTGTAATAGGTAGTTAAATTCAATGAAAGCACATGTATTTTACAGCGCTTGTGAAAAAAGCGTTGTATTAGGTAGTTCAAATATTTGAAAGCGCATGTGTTTACAACGCTTGTGAAAAAGCGTTGTAACTGATACGCGAAAGCGCATCATTTTACAGCGCTTTTTTGACAAGCGCTGTAAAAGCCTTATAACGTTATGTGTAAACGTTATATGACCTACAACAGCGCTTGTTTTACAGCGCTTGTCAACCAAAGCGCTGTAAAAGGCTCCGTTATTTTTAAAATATATTTACAACAACGCTGTAAAAAGGGCGCTGTTAAATGTCATTTTTGGCGTAGTGTGATATCGGTGACACTACATTCCTTACATTTTTAATAAGAAAATTTATTGCTGACACTACATTCCTTACATTCATAAGATCATTAATTTCTTGTTCAGTTCTAGGTTCAAATGTTTGACTTAACAAATTTGACTTTTTTTATCAGAGTGTTGGTTTACTAGATTTATCAGACGTAGAATCATAAGAGTAAGCTTGTAATCAGATTCAGCAGAGGCGTGTTTAGAACAGGTTTAACCAAGTTATACAAAACTTTAACATATTCTTTAGAGCATTGCCTTGATTTCCTTGTTTACCTTATCTTTTCATCAGAGCATGCGCCTTTAAAATTCATGACAAGGATCTGCACACTTAAAATACATTTATTATCACAATAACTTGTTTCTATAAAAGCATTTTTTGTTATCATTAAAACAATTAAGAGTCATTGTTTTTTCAAACCAACTTGATTTTAACAATCTCCCCATTTTCGATGACGACAAACATCTATTTTTGTGAATAATTTTTCTTTTAATAATATAATGTATGCAAAACTATTCAACATAATTCAAAATAGAGCTCCCATTTAATGAGAGCAATTTTAAAAGAAAGAGAGTGATATGTAGTATTTCGACAAAGTAGATTTAAAATTAGAATTTGGAAAGCATAAAGTTATTGTTCTTAAAACTAAAGTCTAAAGTAGTTGTTCTCAACATATGTACTCCCCATTTTGTAACCAAACAACAAAGCCAAGTAAAAATAAAATTTTCAAAAGAGTTAAGAGTACAAAAGATAGAACGAAAACAAGTACACATAAGCCGAAAATAAGAAATTGGTAAACTATGGGTTAGCATTGGTCAATCGAGTTATGATAAGTCCTAAGGTATTCTGAATAAACTCCTGATTTTTTGCTATTGGTTTCATGAACGCCTCAGTTTTAGCTTTCAATCGATCAAAATATTGCTTCTTTGCAAATTGAGTGGGGTCAAACACATGTGCAGAAGGATAACAAAATAATCTTTAGAGGCAGACTCTCTAGATCTCGGAGCAATAACATCAATAAAGTCTAATTGAGGTATCTTAACATGTGGAATGATCATAGAAAACTGCAATGGTGCAAGGGGGCAACCATTGGTAGTTCTAGATAAATATGCCCTGAAGGAGAGGCTACTTCCCTTGGTGTATCGTCTGATGTAGCAATCAGTCTCCTCATAGTATGATCTTCATAAGCTTTCTGAAAGTGCAAGATCTAAAGGTAGATGATTTCTATGGTATGTCGAAATCCCTTGAATTTTGAGTGGCTAGATGACTTCCATGCTCCATGTTATCCCTAATCAAGTTTGTTAGAAAAGAGAGAACTTTGTCCCATTGAATTGAGACTTCATTAGGATACAAACTCTTAGCATTATGACTCCTAATGATATTAATTTTAGCAGTGAAATAGGTAATCAACGAGTCTAGGTTTGAAAAGCCAGATGGGAATGGATATAATGAAAAGGGCTAAGTCTAAGGATATCGAAGTGTCAAGTTCAAATTGAGGTTGGGTTGAGTTTGAAGAAGGTGAGTCATCTAAGGATGTTTCATGGACCAAATCAGTTACAATCTCAGTTGTTGTGTAGATAGGATTCACAACCAGAAGTGAATGAGGGTTAGATTCTGGTGGGGAAAATATATGTGAGGTTTGACTGGTTGTATGTGAAGGTGTTTGTGGAGGGTTAGTGCGTGAAGGTGAAGGTGCGGAGGTAGGAAATTCGGTATTAAGAGAATATGGGTTTAATTTATATCTAAGGGCTGCAAAAATTTCAGCTATGCTTGCTTCAAAAATCTCATTTGAGGTGTCAGTATCTGAATCAAAGCAAGATCAAACAAGTTTGACAGGTTGTAATAGGATTTTGGTGTTTAGTGAAGAGTTTAGATGGTATTTTTGTAGTTTTGTGTTCAGTTATTTCATTACCACTACCACTACAAATATCATAAAATAGTGAATAAGCTTAGTAGAGTGATTTAACTTATGTCTATTCCTTAAGTTGAGGCTAGTTTCATCCTCATTGGTGTTTTCATCATTATCATCTTCTTTTTCTATCTCAAAAGTCACCTTGACTGCTCTTTTTATTTTCTTTTCAAACTCTTGAGATGCTCTTTATATAGGGAAACAAACAGGGGGGTCTTTCTTGACCAGACTGGTACATCTTGATGTACTCTTGAATAACCTCTTTATTATCTTCAAAAATTAGAGCAAATGAGTATCCTACTAAGACGGGTGTGTCTTGAGTTCCACTAGAATGCCTTGTGAGCCTTTTAACTTCAATGCTTAGTTTTATGAAGTCCTTGGCAGGAATGAGCTTCATTCTTATGATATTGTGGATATTGAACACTTGCGGAGAGGAGGATTCCAAGTGGTCATCCTTAACTTTTGCTCATACTTCCTCTAGTGCTTTAATGAGAGGAGCTTAATGAGAGGAGTCCTCATAAGTATATATGATAAGTCTTGGATAGGGAATTGTCTTGATCTTTCTTGATCTAGAGTTGATGATACATAACCTCATGTGCTCAAGTACCAAGTTTAGCATATTGGTATTGATCTTCTAAGAGATACTCCACATCAAACACTAATGGTCTTTGCAGGCATGGTTACTAGAGCCAGCTTTAGGTACCACACATCCAATCAAAATTTTGAATAGCACCCTACATTTGAGCTTGAGATGCACTAACTTGGAGTTCACCTTTGCATTTTCAAAAAATTCCATGTTGATTTAGCCAACATTCATAGTCATTCTCCATTATTATTCCTTCATCAAGGAATCTAATAATAGCAACAATGGTTTGTTGAGTGATCTTGTCAGGAAGCCCAAAAATCACACTAGAAACTTCTTTATTTTTGTTTATATCTACAAACCTCCATAATTCTTTAACTAGAACATCTTGGGTAAAAAGTTGATCAAAGTTAAAATACTCAGACCATCCAACACTAGCAAAATCTTTGATAAAGTTGAATCCATGTAAAATCAATATGAAGTTCATTGAGAACATCTAGTTGGTCCAAATTACATGGCATAGTGGGGGTAGCAGTAGCGTTACCGAGCCTATAATGAAAAGTGGAACGTGAATCCATTAGAGAATTGATGACTCTTCATCATATGCATATTTTCCCACTGTTTTAGTCTTATTTATCCTCAATCATCAGTTAAATTAAGGATATATTTAATACATTTTGTTGATTTTTGTTCTTTGAGTTAATAAAATGTTTTTTGTTTTTATTTCGTTGATTAAGTAGGAATTTGTCGTAATTTTACATTGCGTTTTGTTTTAGTGCAGTGCTGAATTTTGGTGAAAAATCAACATGACATATGTGGAGTATTTCAGCCATATCTGGAGTTCTAGATGTCCAATTAGTGTCATTCCAAGTGCTAATGAAAGCTAAGATTCATATCTACAACTTTCATGAAGACACCGGGACCATATTCAGACGCAAAAGATGCGCAAAATGCAAAATACATCAGACAACAGATGAAATGCGCCTGGAGCGCGTCCTGGAGCGCTTGGAGCGCATTTCTCAGGATTGGACTCTGCCAACGCGCGTCTGGAGCGCGTTTTTCCGCGCCTGGGGTGCGCGACGCGCACCATCAATCATAAAAACGCAGATTTTTACTGTTTTAGGGATCTTTTGGACTCTGGGGAACTTGGGAGACTTGTGCCCTAGCATAGAAACTCAAAGACGGCCGTTTCTAACGCCATTGAAGCAGTTTGATCAAGAATCATCCATGAATCATTCTTGTAATTTCTTCTTTAATCCTTATCCTTTGTATCTCTGTCATGAGTAACTAAACCCTTTTTGTTAGGGATGAGTGTAACCAGATGAAACCCTTATTTTTCTGATTTGATTTCTAGTTATATGAATGAATTTATTGAATTGTTTTTCTCATCTTTGTGCTTAATGCTTTTTTATTGCTTGATCAACATTAAAATGTTCTACGATTTGTATTTTTTGAAACGGAAGTGGACTTTACGAATGCTTGAGATGAGAAATTCATGAATTTGTAGTCTAGGGATAGATGCAGGTCATGAAACCCAATTAAATTAGTTGCAAAGCAATAGTTTTACAAGAGAATTTCTATACGGTAATGCTTAATTTCTAATCTTAAATCTACTAAGGAATTAGGGGTTACTTTGGAATTAAAGGTTCTGTCACTAAGACATTAGGGCAAGAATAACAAAGAATTCGGTAATAATTCAATAAAGGAATTCAGTAACTAGGATCAAATTAGACACCAAGGTTGGATTCGAAGTGGAACTCATCCCTGACATTTTTCTCAATTTATAAAGTATCAATTTTACTGCTGCTGTCAATTTTAAACATTATTTCAATCAACTTGAGAACCTTTTTTGTTCAATTTTAGTAATCAAATATAATTCAATAGTAAAACGCAATCCTTGAGTTCGACACTCGGTACTACCGTTTTATTATTACTTGCAACGATTCAGTACACTTGCTGAAACGATATCAAGAATCGAGGAGAGTTTCAGAAAGTTTGAAAGGGTTAGCAAAAGTTTGGGAAATATGTGAAAGTAGTGAGTAATTTGAGTGTTGGTCTTTGTAACACCCCGATTTTCAAAGCGATGGTGTATTTTTTTTTCAAAAGAAATTAAAATAAAACAGAGAAATAAACAAGGAAATACCTTTGGATAAATAATTGAGTCATTATAATTTACAAGCAGCGGAAAAGTTTCTCAAAATATATGAATCCAAAGTATTTACACAACAGATGATACATGGAACCCATTCAACTAAGATGTCATACTGACAATATTAGTAAAGGTACAATTTTCCAGTTCAAAATAACGTAATCCAAAAAACATATATTCCCTCTATGTCATCCTAATCTGATCATTCTTCAAAAAAAACTATAGCTATACACCCTGAGTGATCTCCACGCGCTCCGTGAGATCCTCCTAACATAGCTCCAGTCAAGCAATCCCATCTACATTCCCATCCGTAGGGTACGAACCGGTAGGGTCGTCCTGGCTCTCATCTGAGGGCAAAGCCCAGATTTCCACAATAGTTGTAAAGGGTCACCAACCGAAATTAACAAGTAACACATAACATTTAAGTTTTTACATGCACAAAATAACCTTTCAACTTATCATGCACCTTAAAAGGGTTTTCCACATGCTAAAAGTTCATATAACACATGCCAAATAACAATGAAAACAAAATAAGGTTCTCAATCCATCAAGTAATATATAACTAACCAAGACATTGATAAATCAATGAGCAATCTGCTATCTAACTCAAAAATAAGAATTTCTACTAAGCCAATCGATTTCCAAATCGATTTCCTGAAGGTTTTTAGTGAAATTTGAATTCAGGGCTTAATTCAATCGATTGGGCAATCAATTGACAACATAGCTCAGCCCCTGACTTAATGCCAATCGATTTCCAAATCGATTTTTGTCAGTTTTGCTGAATTCCTGCATGGCCAAATCGATTGGGAAATCGATTTTATAAATAGTTGAGCCCCTGTAACTTCCCAAATCGATTGGGAAATCGATTTCCCTGCTTATCCTTCCAAAAATACATAAACTAATTCAATCGCATTCATACACAACTCCAAATCTTAACACATAGCAATTCCAACACAATTACCACGACAACTTGAGTTTCGAAATAGTTTACAATCAGTCACACTTACACACAAAATCAATACATAACACTCAATCATAACTTGATTCAAACACGACTCGTGTGCCAAGCACCATAATGCGATACGTATATGCCAAAATGCATGGACTCGGAATTCCAAACCAAAACCCTCCTCGAAGGGCCGTAAATCATAATTGTACCGCCTATCGCAAGCCAAAGTACCAATTACCGAGGTGCCACCTATCACGGGTCTGCACGATTTACTAAAAAGCATAAACCATAAACGTACTGCCTATCATGGGCCCGTATCGTTTACCGAGGTGCCACCTATCACGGGTCTGCACGGTTTACTAAAAAGAACGTAAATTGTAAATGTACCGCCTATCACAGGCCAAAGTACTATTTACCAAGGTGTCACATATCACGGGTCTGCGCAATTTACAAAAAAGCGAAAACCATAAACGTACTGCCTATCACGGGCCCGTACTGTTTATCGAGGTGCCACATATCACAGGTTTGCACGGTTTACAAATATGTAAATCATAAATGTACCGCCTATCACAAGCCAAAGTACTATTTATCAAGGTGCCACCTATCACGGGTCTACACGATTTACAAAAAGAATGAAAATGCATGAGCATATACTGACTCCATCCACAATAATCGTTAAGCAAATGCAGATATTAAAAGATTCTCCATTTTTAATACTCATTTAACTTAAACGATTTTCACAACAAACATTAAGCAAACAGAAATATTAAGAGATTCCCCATTCTTAATACTCTTTTGACTTAAACGATTTTCAACACAAACTTTAAGTAAACAGAAATATTAAGAGATTCCCATTCTTAATACTCTTTTAACTTAAACGATTTTCAAAACAACATTAAGTAAACAAGACATTAAGAGATTCCCCATTCTTAATACTCATTTAACTTAAACGATTTTCCAAAACAAACATTAAGTAAACAAGACATTAAGAGATTCCCCATTCTTAATACTCGTTTAACTTAAACGATTTTCCAAAACAAACATTAAGTAAACAAGACATTAAGAGATTCCCCATTCTTAATACTCATTTAACTTAAACGATTTTCCAAAACAAACATTAAGTAAACAAGACATTAAGAGATTCCCCATTCTAAATACTCATTTAACTTAAACGATTTTCCAAAACAAACATTAAGTAAACAAGACATTAAGAGATTTTCCATTCTTAATACTCATTTAACTTAAACGATTTTCCAAAACAAACATTCAGTAAACAAGACATTAAGAGATTCCTCATTCTTAATACTCATTTAACTCTAATGGTTTTCAAATTCCACACAAAACAAACTCAAACCTATTATCAGATCCAATCCACAACTCACACCCAAAACACATCAATTAATTTCTCCACAAAGTCCAACCATACACACATCAAATTTCATCAGTATTAATTAAGAATACGTCAAATACGACGAACACAAATCAACACAATCCACCACTCAAACACAACAAGTTTCACTTACTCAAAATCATACATAAATGAGTTTAAATTCATTTTCCACGAACCATTCATCAATATAACCAAAACCTAACTCTAATATTTTACCCATAAAGCCTTAGATCCATTTTCCCCCAAATCAACACTTCAACCCTAACAAATTCCTTTCCACACAACCACAGATAAGTCGCTAAATGCAAACTAGAAGTTTGGAAGGAGCCCTTACCTTAATGTTAGCTTTAACGTGCGAACACGGTACCGCGAGTAAATCCGGTAAAATCTTCGCTCGCAACGTCGCCTCCAAAGTTGGTTCCCTAGCACCGTAGCGTGGTAGTGAGCAACTTTCCCTTCTATCTCTTCGCGAAACAAAGATTAGATCTAGATGAATCGTGGAGGTTTGTGTTTGACGGTTTTGAAATCCCTAACTCCGTTTTCGAATCCGAGAAGGAGGAAGGAGTTGGAGACTTGATCTTTCTCCCCCACTAGCCTTGGGTTTCTATTCTTGAACAAAAGGAAGAAACGAAAATGAAAATGGAAGAAGGAGGGAGAATGGTCACGCGACAGAGGAAGAAGAGAAGAAAAGTTCTCGCGAGGGAAATGCTTTTCTTTCTGTTTTCCTTTCTTCCTTTTTCCTTCCTTTCTATTTCTTTTTCCCTCCCAAACATATATATATATATATATATATATATTATATATATATTATAATATATAATATTAATATATATATATATATATATATATATATATATATATATATATAATATATATATGAATATATATTAATTACTTTTAACAAATATCTAGATATTTATTAAATTTACCATTCACCCATAACGCATATAAATTCTTCGTAAAGATTCACCGCAGTTAATTTAAAGTATTCATCGACGAGTAATTCTAATCGGCATCAAAATATCCTTTTGGTCATATAAACTCCCAAAATATTAATAACTTTGGCTAAAAAGCCTCCGAGTTAATACCAAAATACACTAAAATACATAAAGTATACTTTAAAATTATGGGTCTTACAGTCTTTTTGATAAAATGTTTGAGTTTCTAAAAGTGAAAAATAATAACTACAGGCACACATTAAGAGACAAACTATAGCACATGTTGGAAAATTACACACACATCTTTCAAGAGAACTATTCATATAAAGAATTTATTAAATTTAAATCAACTAGAGGTAGAGGATAGATTCAATTTATCATAGGCAGATGATACATAATTAACCAATAAGTTTGTTTTGCAAGAGGCAAAGGCATACAAGGATTCCAACATCACTCTTTTATATATTGAATATTTATGTTTCCTTTATAAAATTAAATCTAACTTTAGCAAGTGGTTTTGTGAAAATAGATGCCCATTGATGATCACTATTAATAAATTTAATGTCTAAAATATCCTTATGAACATAATCTCTTATAAAGTGATGTTTAATCTTTATATTTTGCCGTTGAATGTATAATATAATTTTTTTTTGAAACATATAGTAGAAGTATTGTCAAAGAAGATAATAATGTTACTCAATGTACAACATATAGTAGAGTGTTGCAATTGGCTTCTGAAATATATTCTGCTTCAATAGTAAACAGGGCAATGTACAACTTCCACTAGTGCTTTTTCTTTCACATAGTCAGCATCACATAAACATACTAACATGTACTTAGATGATGACTTATAACACATACCAAGATTAGTAAAGGTTTTCAAATATCTAAATGTTTTTTTAACGACCATAGTTAAATGAGATTCTTTAGGATCATAGTGAAATCTTGCAAATGCACACACTAAACAAAATGTCAGGTCTATAAGCTAGAAACAATTAAGTAGGGGAGATAGTCAATCATCTCTTTGTATGTTTAGGGTTCATATGTGTAGTTAAGTAGAGGAGATAGTCAATCATCTCTTTTGATCTACTTTCTTTTACCTGATTCATCCTTATCAATATAATGTTTAGGGTTCATAGGTGTAAGTATAAGTTTGCATTCATCTATTTTAAATTTATTAAGAAGTTATCTTGTATATTTGGTCTGATAATTGAATAGTCCTTATGAGCTTTGATGAATTTTGATTCAAAGAAAAAATTTAAGTTCTACCATCATACTCAACTCAAATTCACTATGCATTAACTTAGAAAACTCTTAAATGCTTAGCTTTAGTAGAACAAAAAATTATACCATCAACATATACCTAGACAGTGAAAAGGTCATTCTTAAATGATTTTCTAAATTAAGTAGGCTCAATCCGACCTTTTTCAAAACTATTTTTCAATAGAAAACTATTTATTTTGTCAAACCATGATTTTGGTGCTTGTTTCAAACGATATAAAGATTTTTTTTATTTAATTTAAAAACATAATCTAGAACATCGTTATCTTCAAAGCCAATAGGTTGTTTAACATACATTTCTTCATTTATATAATGTAACACCCCGATTTTTAACAGCGCGAGTGTATTTTTTTTTTTTCAAAACAAATTCATAATAACAAGGAAATAAATAAGGAAATACTTTTGGATAAATATTTAAGTCGTAACACAAGGACAAATAAGTCAACAAAATTCACAAGTAGCGGAATAGTTTTTGAAATACGAATCCGAAGTATTTAACACGTCAAAAAGTGGTACATGGACCCCATCATAATAAAATGTCAACAGGCAATATTAGTATAGGTACAGTCTTCCAAAATAAAATAAACACAATCCAAAATAAAGACATGTGTTCGCTCTATGTCAACCTAATCTGATCATTCTACCAAAAAACTATACACCTTGAGTGATCTCCACGCGCCCCGTAAGATCCTCCTAACATAGCTCCAGTCAGGCGTTCCCCTCTACATTCCCATCCACAGGGTACGAACCGGTAGGATTGTCCTGACTCTCATCTGAGGGCAAAGCCCAGATTTCCACAATAGTTGTAAAGGGTCACCAACCGAAATTAACAGTTAACACATAACATTTAAGTTTTTTAATGCACAAAATAACCTTTCCACTAAGCATGCACCTTAAAAGGATTTTCCATATGCTAAAAGTTCATATAATACTTGTCATATGAAAATGAAGTCAAAATAAGTCTTAAATCAATCAAGTAATAAACAACTGGCCAATCCATTGATGAACTGATTGAGCCATCGATCATCTAACTCAAAATAAGAATTTCCACTAAGCCAATCGATTGGGAAATCGATTTGGATGAAGGGTTTTAGTGAAAACTGAACTCTGGGCTTAAATCAATCGATTGGGAAATCGATTGAATGAATAATTGAGCCCCTGTGTTAAAGCCAATCGATTGGGAAATCGATTTCTTGAGGGTTTTTCGTGAAAACTGTACTCTGGGATTAATTCAATCGATTGGGAAATCGATTGAATGAATAATTGAGCCCCTGTATTAAAGCCAATCGATTTCCAAATCGATTTTGTCAAAATGGCTAAGCTCCTGTAATGAAGCCAATCGATTGCCAAATCGAATTTTGAGGAATAGCTTTTAAAAGAATCGATTTGGGAATCGATTTCCCTGCATGTTTTTCTTAAACTACATAAACTAACTCAATCACATTCACACACAACTCAAAAACATAACACTTAGCAATTACCACACAATCACCACGACAGCTTAAATTTCGAAACAGTTTTACAATCAATTTCACTTACACACAATTTGTTCCAAAACATAGACACTTAGTACAATCATCACAAACACAATGACATCTCAAGTTCAAACACTCAATCATACACTTGAATCAAACACGACTCGTGTGTCAAGCATCCTAATGCAATGCGTATATGCCAAAAATGCATGGATTCGGAATTCCAAACCAAAACCCTCATCGAAGGGCCGTAAATCATAATTGTACCGCCTATCGCAGGCCAAAGTACCATTTCCGAGGTGCCACCTATCACGGGTATGCACGATTTACTAAAAAGCGTAAACCATAAACGTACTGTCTATCACGGGCCCGTACCGTTTACCGAGGTGCCACCTATCACGGGTCTGCACGATTTACTAAAAAGAACGTAAATTGTAAATGTACCGCCTATCACAAGCCAAAGTACTATTTACCAATGTGCCACCTATCACGGGTCTGCACAATTTACAAAAAAGCGAAAACCATAAACATACTGCCTATCACGGGCCCGTACAGTTTATCGAGGTGCCACCTATCACGGGTCTGCACGGTTTACAAAAACGTAAATCATAAATGTACCGCCTATCACAGGCCAAAGTACTATTTATCAAGGTGCCACCTATCACGGGTCTGCACGATTTACAAAAAGAATGAAAATGCATGAACATATACTGACTCCATCCAAGACAATCGTTAAGAAAATGCAGTTATTAAAAGATTCGCCATTCTTAATACTCATTTAACTTAAACGATTTTCACAACAAACATTAAGTAAACAAGACATTAAGAGATTCCCCATTTTTAATACTCATTTAACTTAAACGATTTTCATAACAAACATTAAGTAAACAAGACATTAAGAGATTCCCCATTCTTAATACTCATTTAACTTAAAACGATTTTCCAAAACAAACATTAAGTAAACAAGACATTAAGAGATTCTCCATTCTTAATACTCATTTAACTTAAACGATTTTCAAAAACAAACATTAAGTAAACAAGACATTTAAGAGATTCCCCATTCTTAATACTCATTTCACTTAAACGATTTTCAAAACAAACATTAAGTAAACAAGACATTAAGAGATTCCCCATTCTTAATACTCATTTCACTTAAACGATTTACAAAACAAACATTAAGTAAACAAGACATTAAGAGATTCCCCATTCTTAATACTCGTTTAACTCTAATGATTTTCAAATTCCACACAAAACAAACTCAAACATATTATCAAATTCAATCCAAGATTCACACCTAAACACATCAATTCATTTCTCCACAAAATCCAACCATACATATATCAAATTTCATAAGCATGAATTATGAACACGTCAAACTTCATTTACTCAAATTCATACAACAATGGGTTAAATTCATTTTCTGCGAAACATTCATCAATATCACCAAAACCTAACTCTAAGATTTTACTCATAAAGTCTTAAATTCATTTTCCCGAAATCAACACTTAAACCCTAACAAAATTCTTTCCCACACAACCATAGATAAGTCCCTAAATGCAAACTAGAAGTTTGGAAGGAGCCCTTACCTTCACGTTAGCTTTAATGTGCGATTACAGTACCGCGAGTAAATCCGGTAAAATCTCCGCTCGCAACGTCGCTCTCAAAGTTGGTTCCCTAGCACCGTAGCGTGGTAGTGAATAACTTTCCATTCTATCTCTTTGCGAAACGAAGCTTAGATCTAGATGAAACGGGGAGGTTTGTGTTTGACGGTTTTGAAATCCCTAACACCGATTTTCTTCGTTTTCGAAACAACGAGAGTATGAAGCTGAGAAATCCTTGCTTTCTTACCCACTAAGCTTGGGTTTCTATTCTTGAACAAAAGGAAGAAGCGAAAATGAAAATGGAGAGGAGGAAGAAGAGGGTCACGCGAGGCAGAGGAAGGAAGATGGATTTTCTTTTCTTTCTTTCTTTCCTTTTCCTTTCTTTCTTTTTCCTTCCTATCTATTTCTTTCTTTCTAATTCCTTCTTTTTCCTCCCACAAACATATATATATATATAATATATAATAATATATATATATATATATATATATATATATACTATATATATATATAATATATATATGTTATGTATTATATATTAATTACTTTTAAACAAATACTCCAAATATCTAGATATTTATTAAAAATTACCATTTACCCATAAAGCATAAATTCTTCGTAAAGATTCACCGTACTTAATTCATTTATTTATCGAGCGATAACTTTTAACCGGGCATCAAATATCTTTTGGTCATATATAAACTCCAAAATATTAATAACTTTGGCTAAAAAGCCTCCGAGTTCAATACCAAAATACACTAAAATACATAAAGTATACTTTAAAATTATGGGTCTTACATATAACCATTCAAGAATTCACTTTTCACATCCATTTGATATTAGATAATTTTATTGAAAACTACTAATGAAAGTAAAATTTTGATTGCTCCTAACCTTACGAAAGGAGAAAAAGTTTTAGTATAATCCATACCTTCCTACTTACTATAGTCTTGAGCTACAAGTCTAGTTTTATTTCTTACCACTTTACCTCTCTTATTCAACTTGTTTATAAAAACCCACTTGTTTCCAATAGGTTTCGTTAGGTTTAGGTACTAGATCTCATACATCATTTCTCTTGATTTTGTTTAGTTCTTTTTATACGACTACAATACATCCATCATCTCATAGAGCTTCGTCTATTGTTATAGGTTCAATTTTAGACAATTGTCCAAACATTGATGTTACTTTAAAAGTAGATCTAGTCTTTAGAGGGTTATTTATATTTCATATTATTAGAGAGTCTAGGTGTGATGAATTGTACTTTAACCTAAGCTTAGGTTCCTGATGACTTTGACTGGTAGATGGTATGTCATTACTTGTCCTTTTTCCCATCCATCTTATGGTTCTTTAGACGAAGGCTTTATTGATTCCTATTATCTTTCTTGTTCCACTATTATTTGTAAATCTACAAAATCATCATCTAGCTATGACTTTTTGTGGTCAACTTTTAGTCATGAAACTTGACATGGATTGATTTTTCAACAATTAGAGTTTATTTATTGTATACTCTATAGGCTTTAGACCTTTCAGAGTATCCCAAAAATATGCACTTTTAAGATTGTCAATCAAACTTGCCAAGATTCTCTTTGGTGTTCAAGATATAACCTATACAACCAAATTGATGAAAATATGAAATGTTAAAAAGTGTTTGACAACATTCATTTCGTGAATCATGGTATGTGTCATTTTCTGAAGAGATCTATTTTTCCGGTCTACAACGCTATTTTTCTAGGATTTTCTAGAAGATACAAAATTATGTAGAATAATGTTCTCTTCACATAAGTTTTCAAAAGGTTTGTTTTCGAATTCACCACATGATCACTACAAATTGTTGTTATACATAAATTTTTTTCATTTTGCATTTGTTTGTAGAAGGTAGTGAAAATATTACCTACTGTTCCACAACATATTATCTTATCCTTCTGATTTCCTCTAAATCCTACAAATCCTCCCTCCTCGAAGATCAAATTTTGGAACATAGACTTTTCTCCAATCATGGGTCATGAGCATCAACTGTCCAAGTATCATGACTGGTGTTTCAATTTTATTGCTAATGATATTTGCAAAAGATATTATTTTATTTTTAGGTGCCCACGTTTAATTAGGCCCTAGTTTGTTAATTCTAAAATGTGTCATGTCTTTGCATGTTTTCAACATAGGATAAATTAATTTATTATGACCTTTCTTAAAGAAATATAAGCAACCAATTTAAGGTATAATACATTTAGAAGTTTCATTTGGTTCCTCAAAACCAATACCTCTTATATTGTTTTTGCTAACACCATAGATCATAGAAGTTTGTTTGCTTTTCTCTCTGTCATTTGCAAGAAACTCTTGAAAGTCTTTTTCATACTTAACAAAATTACAAACATTTTCCTATGAGGTCTTTGAAACATTATCCTTCAGAGTCTAATTTTCCCTTTTTTATCTTTTCAAAATCTTTTTCAAAGGAATCGTATTTTTCTGTTAAAATGGAATGAACTTTTTTGAGATTCTTTAGTTTTGAAGATACATCGTGATTTTTTTTTCAAAAACTCATTTAACATATTTATTGTCAGAGTCAAAGCGAACGTCTACTGTTAGAGCCATGTTTTCTTACTCTTTGTCTTCATTAGAGGATTCATTAGAGTTATCCCATGTAGCCTACAAACCCTTTTTCTTTCCACTGAAGTCTTTCCTTTGAGACTTTTCCTTCTCAAGCTTAGGACACTTTGATTTCAAATATTCTAGCTCTTTGCATTCATAATAGATGATTTTCTTCTTTTATGACTTTTCTTTTATTTCTCTACTATTTGTGGATCGTTTGAAATCTTTTTTAGGAAATGATTTCTTCATGTTGTTCCACAAACATTGGATTTTATTTGAGATGAAGGATAGTTCTTCATCATCTGAGTCTTCACTCTGATCATTTGATGATTTTTTCCTTAAGTCCTCCTTAGCTTGCAGAGACATGGAAATGGCTTTCTTTCCTTTCGATTTGAGAGACTAAGACTTTGACTTATGCTTTGGCTCATCTTCATCTAGCTCAATCTCATGGGATCTGAGTGAACTTATTAGTTCTTCTAAATACAGTTTGTTAAGGTCTTTAGCCTTTCGAATAGTTATAACTTTTGATCTTCACTTGCTAGGTACACTTCTTAGGATCTTTGGGACAAGATCAGCTATAGTGTAACTCTTTTGATGAAAATTTTCTCAATGTCTTCATCCTCTTCCATCTGAAAGAGTTCATAGTTCCTCACAAGCATATTTGCCTTCACTTAATGCACTTGTTTACTTCATTCATAGTTGAGGACCGACACGTCGAAAATGCTTTTTTATTTGTTTCTTTATTGTTGTCGTTTATGAATTTATGATGTATCTTATATTATTTCTTTTGATCAACATTGAGTTCTTTTCTAGACATTTCAACACCGACAATATCTTTGGGAGCCTCACATCGACTATGTCCTAGAGTGCAAGATGTGAGATGTAGAAACATCACAACCTATCCTTCCAATATTCAAATCTCTCACCATCAAACAAAGGAGGCCAGTTAAGATTTTCACATGTAACTTCACCACTAGAGTTAGTCATAATAGAGATTAAAAAATAAGATATTTATTCAAACACGGTTAAGTGCTCAACCTTGAGGCCGATCTCTGGTGCCAATTGAATAAAGATAAACACAAGAAAGAATGGTTTGAATTGTGTTTTGAAGTTTTTGATTTGTTTTTAAAAGATATGATAGAATAATAAACACGATCAAGCAAAAACAAGTAGCATGATAAAGAGAGGAAACACAAGGCAATTTATCCTGGTTTGCCACGAACACGGTAGCTACGTCCAGTCCATTCGTTATAAACGATTTAATCCACTAATCATCAAAAGTATCACACGTCCACTAAACACCTTCTAGTCAAATTGATTGTGTTTGTGTCATCTCAACCTTCTAGCTTTGTACAGTCAAGTTGTTGAGGACAACAATCACTCCTAGGCCAAGTTACAAGAATGTTTAAGATAGTTTTCTGAAAATGTCTAACACGAGAATATTTACAAAAAGAGTTCTCATAATGTATTTTAGGTTTCTCAACACTTAGAGCTAATACAAGAGTTTTCACGAGTTGTTATGTTTGACGGCAATAGGTTTTTCTCTTGTGTATATTGCAGTGACGATCACAAGTCCTTTCATAGAGAGCTTCAAGTCCATTAGGGTTTCTGTTTGTTGTTGTGAATGCATGAAATCAAATGATGAAATAGTGACTTGTATTGAATCTTCAAAGATCTTAAATCAACATTAAAAATATGTCCACGTCGGTCTTCATAATTGATTCAGCGTATCTTGATAAAATCAACAAGAAAACTAGAAGTTGTCATGTCTTTCTTCAGTCAGAAGATAAATCCAACTTTGATGAGTAAAGGATATTAGAATGTTGACTTCTTCAAAGTTCTAGGCTCAAAGGTTTGACTTAACAGTGTTCATTTTTATTATCGGTGTTGACTTGAAGCGTTGACCAGACGGTCAACTGTTTTATAATATTTATCAAGCGCAGAATCATCAGAGTGAACTTGTAATCAGATTCAATAGAGGCGCATTGAGAGCACATTTAACAGAGTCATACACAACTTTAATAGATTCTTCAAAATATTGCCTTGATTTTCTTGTTTACCTTCTCTTTTCAACAAAGAATGCAACATTAAAATATTAAAGTTCAGGACAAAGATTTCGACACAAATAAAATTTATTAGCGCAATAAATTGTTATGAAATTTAATTTTTGTTATCATCAAAATAATTAAGGGTCATTGTTCCTCAAACCAACTTTTTGTTGTTTCTTATGATCAATTGCTCACCCATCAAATGAATTGAAGATGATGAAGTTTTCTTATGAAATAGAAAAGAATAAAAAATTTCATAATTTTATGAAAAACCAATAAAATACTAGATGAACACACAAAAAATTGTTAATCCAGTTCATAGTTAAACTCTTATATCTGGGGGACTAAATCCATCATGAAAAGATCACTAATATGGATAAAAGTTATAAGCTTTCTTTTTCTTTGCCTTTCTATTACATTTATACTGATGATATATTTCCTGTTTTCAAGACACTGTATCCTATAGCCTTTAACACCACTTGGATGTTCGACACAATACTCTTTATGGGCTTTAGGAACTAATTTTCCTTTATTTACATGATATTATGCCACAAACCCAAATATTTCTAGGTGATTGTAACTAGCAGCTTTTCTTGTCCATATTTCTTGAGGGGTTTTGAACTAAATGACAGTTGAAGAGCTCAAGTTTAACAAATAGCAAGTTGTATGGAAAATGTTTCCTTAAAATTGTGCAAACATGCCTACATTTGATATAATACATCTCATTCTTTCAAGCAAGCTCATATTCATCCTTTTAGTCATTCCATTTTTCTATGGTGTGTTTCTTACAGTCTTGTGTCTACTCACACCATGAGTTTCACAATAACTAGTGAACTCCTTACTATGAAATTCAAGACCATTGTATGTCCTTAAAATTTTAATCATTTTGTCAATCTTATTCTCAACCATATGCTTCCAATCTTTAAAGGTTTTGAATGCTTCATCTTTACTTTTCAACATGTAAATCCATAATTTTCTACTATAGTCATCAAGAAAAGTAACGAATTACCTGTTACTTCCATGTGAAGGAATTTTGGAAGGATCCCATAGATCATTGTGAACATATTCTAGAATTTATTTCGAGCAATGTTTCCTTTTGAACATATTCTAGAATTCCTTTGGAAGGACCCCATAAACACAATGCTCACAAATTTAAGATAACCAATCTTGTCACCACCCTTCATGCCTTGTTTGCCAAGGATCGGCATTCCTCTTAGACTTACATGTCCCAACCTTTGATTTCACAAGCTGGTTTTCCTTGAAGCTTGGACTACCATAGTTGTCGTTCATGTAACTACTTGACCATTGAAAAGATAGATATCATGGTCCTTTTTTCTTTCATGATTACCAAGGATCCTTTTATCACTTTGAGAATACATTTCTCTGCCTTGTAAGAACATTCAGCTTCTTCCAACATTCCTAGAGAAATTACTTTCTTTTTCAGCTCTATAACATGTTTGACATTTCATAAAATCTTTGTAGTGCCATATTCTAGTTTTAGCTTGATTTAGCCAATACCAAATACCTTGTAGGTTGATTTGATACCCATGATCACCTTGCCTCCATTAGTTTCCTTGTAATCAAGGAACCAATCTATGTTTGATTTCATGTGAAATGAACATCCTGAATCAAGCACCCAATCATCCTCCATGATTTCAGTTGAATTTTCCATAAGAGCTTTTGTGTTGTCATATCCTTCAGAGGATATTGAAGCATTTCCATAGTCATCATCATTATTCGTTCCTTTCTCTCATTTCCAATATGGGCATTCTTTCTTGAAATGCCCATCTTTCTTGCATATGAAGCACTTCATTTTTTACTTGTCTTTGTCTTTGTACTTGAACTTATTCTTCTAATTATGATTCTTCTTTCCTACTTTGGCTTTGACAAATAACTCATCGCCATTTCTTTCTTCTTTCCCATCTGATTTCCTTTTTAATTCTTTAGAGATTAGTGCATCTTACACTTCTTCTAACAACAATGAATCTCTACCATAAAGAAGTGTATCAAACAAATTTTCAAGGGAGATTGGTAATGAATTTATCAATAGTAGGGCCTGATCCTCATCATCCAAGCCTTGACGAACCAAGAAAGCTTTCATCTTGAGACGCCACAACCCAAAATCCTTCTTCCAATCGAATTTTTCAAGTATATACTTTGTTGATCCCATCTTATCCCTGAATCCAAAAAACCAAGAGTTCTGATGCTAGTTGTTGTTGTTTCTCTTGATCAATTGCTCACCCAACAAATGAATTGAAGTTGATGAAGTTTTCTTGTGAAACAAAAAGGAATGAAAAATTGCAAAATTGTATGAAAACCTAGTAAAAATGCTAGATGAATATGTAACACCCCGTTTTTCAAAGCGAGGGTATATTTTTTTTTTTTTTAAAGGTAATTAAAAACGAACAAAGAAATAAATCAGGAAATGCTGTTGGATAAATAATCGAGTCATTATAATTTACGCAGCGGAAAAGTTTCTCCAATTACAAATGCAAAACATTTCTACATAAACATCAAATGGTACATGGAACCCATTCAAAGATGATATCAAACTGATAATATTTGTATAAGTACAGTTTTCCAAAACTAAAATACTCCAAACCAAAAAGAAGGACCCCTAGTCCCTATACATCATCCTAATCTGATCATCCTACCAAAAACTATACACCCTGAGTAATCTCCACGCGCCCCGTGAGATCCTCCTAACACAACCGCAGTCAAGCATTCCCATCTCCATCCCTGTCCGTAGGGTACGAACCAGTAGGGCCGTCCTGACTCTCATCTGAGGGCAAAGCCCAGATTTCCACAATAGTGTAAAGGGTCACCAACCAGAAAATAACAGATAACACATAGCAATTAAGTTTTTTGAATGCTCAAAACAACTTTTTAACTAAGCATGCACCTTAACAGGATTTTCAATGTGCGAAAAGTTCATACATTACATTGCCAATGAAAATGAAGGTAAAATGCAGTTCTCGATCTCCTAATTAACACATGATAAAACAAGACATGGATAGATTCATGAGCAATTAATCATACAACTAAAATGAGGATTTTCACTGAGCCAATCGATTGGGCAATCGATTGGGGTGAAGATTTTTAATGAAAACAGAATCCTGGGCTGAATTCAATCGATTGGTAAATCGATTGATTGGTTCCTGAGCCCCTGGTTTCGAGCCAATCGATTTCCTAATCGATTTGGTGAGGGATTCTTAATGAAACAGAATCCTGGGCTGAATTCAATCGATTGGTAAATCGACTGATTGGTTCCTGAGCCCCTGACTTAAGGCCTAATCGATTGGGCAATCGATTTCGAAAGGGATTTTAAAAAGGCTGATTTACAAAATCGATTGGCTAATCGATTTTGTTCATTTGGCCAAGCCCCTGTCTTCCATCCAATCGATTGGGAAATCGATTTCCCTGATCAGTTTTCCAAAAATTCATGAATTAACCTAAGTCATTCCTAATCAAGTCCACAACCTAACACTTAGCAATTCCTACGCGATTACTACGACACACAAAGGTTCGATAACCATCATACTTACGCACAATAAACAACACATAACACTTAACACCTTCATCTCAGTTATCACGATAAATCAAAATTCGAATCACTCAATCATAAACTCAAATCAAACATGACTCGCGTGCCAGGCACCCTAATGCAATGCGTATATGCCAAAATGCATGGACTCGGAATTCCAAACCAAAACCCCCCTCGAAGGGCCGTAAATCATAATTGTACCGCCTATCGCAGGCCTAGGTACCAATTACCGAGGTGCCACCTATCACGGGTCAGCACGATTTACTAAAATGCGTAAATCATAAACGTACCACCTATCACGGGTCAGTACAGTTTACCGAGGTGTCACCTATCACGGGTCAACACGATTTACTAAAAGAAAAAGCGGGAATCGTAAATGTACCACCTATCACGGGTCAGTACAGTTACCATGGTGTCACCTATCACGGGTCAACACGATTTACTAAAATGTAAATCGCAAACGTACAACCTATCACGGGTCCGTACAGTTTACCAAGGTGCCACCTATCACGGGTCAGCACAATTCACCAAAAATGTAAATCGTAAATGTACCACCTATCACGGGTCAGTACAGTTTACCATGGTGTCACCTATCACGGGTCAACACGATTTACTAAAATGTAAATCGCAAACGTACAACCTATCACGGGTCCGTACAGTTTACCAAGGTGTCACCTATCACGGGTCGACACAATTTACCAAATGAAATGCATGAGCATACACAGACTCCATTCACAACAATCGTTAAGCAAATGCAGATATTAAAAGATTCCCCATTTTTAATACCCATTTAACTTAAACGACCTTCAAACAACATTAATTAAATAAGTCATTAAGAGATTCCCCGTTCTTAATACCGATTTAACTTAATGATTTTCAAAACAAAATGTTAAGCAAACAGTCATATTAAGAGATTCCCCATTCTTAATATACTTTTGACTTAAACGGTTTTCTCGCAAAACATTCAGTAAACGAGTCATTAAGAGATTCCCCATTCTTAATACTCATTTACCGAAACGATTTTCAAAAACGATAGTTAAGTAACCGAGACATTAAGAGATTCCCCATTCTCAACGCCCAGTTAACTTAAGCATTTTCCCTCAAATACACATTAAGCAAACCGAGGTATTAAAAGATTCCCATTTTTAATACTCGTTTAACTCTAATGGTTTTCAAATTCCACAGAAACAAATTCAAACATACTTTCACATTCAAACCATAATTCACAACAACCACACCAATTAACAAACATCAAGTTTCATTTACCCATAATCATACACAATGACATTCAAATTCATTTACCACGAAACATTCATCACTATAACAAACCTAACTCTTAGGGTTTTACCCATAACGCACTAGTTTCGTTTTTCCCCAAATCGACACATTTAACCCTAACAATTTCCTTCCCACACAACTACAGATAAGTCCCTAATGCAATCTAGAAGTTTGGAAGGAGCCCTTACCTCAAAGTTAGCTTTATCGAGAGTTTCCGGTTCCGCGAGAAATTCCGGTAAAATCTCCGCTCGCAACGCCGCTTCCAAATTAGTGCACTAGCACCGTAGCACGGAGGTGAGCAACTTTCCCTTCTATCTCTTCGAGAAAAGAGGTTTGGATCTAGGAGAAACGGAGGGGTTTGTGTTTGGATCTCAAAAACCGTATTTCTTCGTTTTCGAATCAAAGAGGAAGAGTGGAGTTACGAAAACCTTGGTCTAACCCTCCCCCAACCTTGGGTCACTAGTTTCGAAGAAAAGGAAGCAACGAAAACGAAAAATGGAGGAGGATGGAAATTTGGTTTTTGGCCGCGTGAGAAGTGCAGAGGAAAGAGATGGAAATTTTAAGTTTTCCTTCCTTTCTATTTCTTTCCTTTGCTTTTCCTTTCTTCCTTTTTCCTTCCTTCCTTTATATACTATTTTCTTTTCCTTTTCCTTCCTTCTAGTTTTCCTTTCTTTTTCCTCCAAGCAAACATATATATATAAATAAATATAACTTAACAAATATCTCAAAATCTAGATATTTATTAAATTACCGTTTCACCCGAAACGCCTTAAATTAACCGTAAGGTATTTTCCGCAGTTAAATTCAATTTATCTATCGACGAGAAATTCTAATTGGCATCGAAATACCTTTTTGATTATAAAACTCCAAAATATTATTAACTTTGGCTTAAAAACCTCCGAGCCAAAATCCAAAATATACCAAAAATACATAAAAGGGTACTTTAAAATTAAGGGTCTTACATTACTCCCCCCCTAAAATTAGTTTCGTCCTCGAAACTATGCATCGATAAATAACTCTGGGTGTTGTTCCCTCATCTTGCTCTCCAGTTCCCAAGTCGCATCTCCAGTAATTGGGTTCCAGATCACCTTGACTAACGAAACATCCTTGGTCCTCAACCGCTTAATCTTCCTGTCATCAATCCTCACGGGTGGTACTTCGAACGACAGGTTATCCTTTAGCTGGATTGTGTCTGGTTCGATCACGTGAGATGGATCTGCGAGATATTTCCTCAACTGCGACACATGAAACACGTCATGGATATTGGACAGTATCGGAGGTAATGCAATCCGATAAGCAACCGGTCCAATTCGTGCAGAAATCTGATATGGTCCAATGAATTTCGGAGTCAACTTCTTCGATTTCAAGGCTCTACCTACTCCAGTAGTAGGTGTGACTCTCAGAAACACATGGTCACCCTGTTCGAATTCCAAAAGTCTGCGACGCTTGTCCGCGTAACTCTTCTGGCGATCTTGTGAAGTCTTCATTTTCTCCTTGATCTTCCTTACTTTAGCTGTGGTCTGTTGCACCATCTCTGGTCCGACGATCATATTCTCACCGTCCTTATACCAACACAAGGGCGTTTGACACTTGCGCCCATATAAAGCCTCGTAAGGTGCCATTCCAATACTTGCGTGGAAACTATTGTTGTAAGTGAACTCAATCAACGGAAGTACATCATCCCAGCTTCCTCTATCATCTAGTACACATGCTCTCAACAGATCTTCCAAGGACTGATTCGTCCTTTCAGTCTGCCCGTCCGTTTGTGGATGGTAAGCTGAACTCAATCGTAGCTTCGTTCCCAACGCTTCGTGCAATGCTCCCCAAAAATGCGATGTGAACTTCGGGTCACGGTCTGATACAATGCTCGATGGTACCCCGTGTAACCTCACAATTTCCGCAATGTAGATCTCCGTTAGCTGATCTACCTTATAGGTGGTCCTTACTGGCAAAAAGTGAGCAGATTTAGTTAGTCGATCCACTATCACCCATATGGAATCATTCTTTCTCCTTGTCTTTGGTAATCCGGTTATAAAATCCATGGAAATGCTGTCCCACTTCCATTCAGGAATATCTAAAGGTTGCAACATTCCAGCAGGTCGCTGATGTTCCACCTTCGCTTTCTGACAAGTTAGACAAGTGGACACATATTCCGCCACATGTTTCTTCATTCCTGGCCACCAATAATTCTGCCTCAAATCCTGATACATCTTTGTTGCCCCAGGATGAATACTCAGCTTACTCTTATGCGCCTCTTCTAGAATCGTTTTCCGCATATCTGTAATGGCTGGTACACAAATCCTACCATTACACCGCAAAACATTATCTGCCCCGATCTTGAACTCAGTCGTCTTCCCTTGTACTATTAGATTCCTCTTCTCTTGAATTAAGACGTCATCCTGAGAATTCGCAATGTCTTCAAGTAATCCACTCGAGATCTTAATCATTCCGAATTTCAAAATTCCCGGTGCAAACTCTACGTTCAAGTGCAAGTCTCTAAAAGCTTCCCACAACTCTTGTTGTCTAGCCATAATCAGTGAAGACACCGATACACTTCTTCTGCTCAACGCATCAGCCACTACATTGGCCTTCCCAGGGTGGTACTGCAGTGTGAAATCAAAATCCTTGAGAGTCTCCATCCACCGTCTCTGGCGCATGTTCAACTCCTTCTGATCAAACAAATATTTCAAGCTTTTATGGTCGCTGAACACGGTGAACGTGCACCCATATAAATAATGCCTCCAGATCTTTAATGCAAAAACAACCGCGGCAAGCTCCAAATCATGAGTAGGATAGTTCCTCTCATGAATCTTCAATTGTCTCGAGGCGTAAGCCACAGCTTTCTTGTGTTGCATCAGAACACATCCTAACCCTTGGTGAGATGCATCACAGTAAACTTCATAGGGTTCTTCTGATTGCGGTAATACCAATACAGGTGAGGTCGTCAATTTCCTCTTTAGTAACTGGAAGTTTTCTTCACACTTCTCCGTCCAAGCGAACGGTTGATCTTTTCTGGTAAGTTGTGTCAGTGGAGCCACAATCTTAGCAAAACCTTCGATAAACCTCCTGTAGTACCCTGCCAGTCCTACAAAACTCCGTATGTCAGTGACAGTCTGAGGCTGTTTCCAAGCAAGAACCGCCTCAATCTTAGCCGGATCTACAGCGATTCCTTCCTTGGTTATCACATGCCCCAAGAAATTCACTCTCTCTAGCCAAAATTCACACTTCGACAGATTGGCATACAATCGCTTCTCGCGTAAAATCTCAAGAACTTGTCGCAAATGTTCTCCATGCTCTTCTTCAGTCCTTGAATAAATTAATATATCATCAATGAATACCACTACGAATTTATCAAGGAACGAATTAAAGATCCTGTTCATGTAGTCCATGAAAATTGCCGGTGCATTGGTAACTCCAAACGGCATAACCAGGTATTCATAATGTCCGTAGCGGGTTCTGAAAGCCGTTTTCTGAATGTCTCCTTCCCTCACTCGGATTTGATGGTAACCCGACTTCAAGTCAATCTTCGAAAATATCGCGGCCCCTCTCAATTGATCCATCAAATCATCGATTCGTGGCAAAGGATAACGATTCTTGATAGTTGCCTTGTTGAGCTGTCTATAATCCACACATAGGCGCGAGCTTCCGTCCTTCTTCTTAACTAGCAAAACTGGAGCACCCCATGGTGATACACTTGGTCTGATGAATTTCTTCTCCAACAAGTCTTCAATTTGGCCTTTGAGCTCATTTAATTCCAATGGCGACATTCGATAAGGTGCCATCGAAATGGGTCCCGTTCCTGGGTGCAAATCAATGAAGAATTCCACTTCTCTTACCGGTGGCAATCCTGGAATTTCCGTTGGAAATACATCCCGATACTCGTTGACAAGTATCACATCTTCTATTTCCACATTTATCTTTGCCTCTACATTTGCTAGAGACAAAAACTCATGAGTCCCTTCACTTAGCGACACTCGGAGTTTGTTAGCAGCTAAATACTTAACAACTCCTGGTTCGGGGAAAAGAACCAATTTACGAGCACAATCCAAAATCACATAATGATAAGACATCCAATCCATACCGAGGATGACCTCGAGTGATTGTAGCGGTAAACAAATTAGATTAACCAAGAAATCCCTATTCTGAATAGTCATTCGACAATGTAAACATGCTGAATTTACGGTTAAGGTCTTAGCAGGCGTGGAAACAACCAAATCAAAAGGTAAAGCAGATACAGATAACTTCAAGCGATTCACACAGTCCAAAGCAATGAAGGAATGGGTTGCCCCCGAATCAAAGAGTGCAGTTAGAGTGTTACCTGCAATCTCACAATCACGCTGAATCAGATTACCAGATGGATTTCCCTCTTCAGCATTCACACAAAAAATGCGTCCTCTAGCAGTAGGACGGGTAGCCCTAGCTACATTCACCACTGGTTCCACCTTTGGAGCCGTGCACTCCCCTTGCCATGTGCCCCACTTCTGACAATTGTGACAGATGGGATGTTAGTGGTACAAGCACTAGCATAGTGTCCTTCTCCCCCACATCGGAAACATCGAAGCACTTGCCCCATTTGCCTCCGAAATTCTGGTTCCCGGGCGACTCTGCCCACCGTTGTTATTGGGGGCGATTATAAGGTTTAGCCACTTGTTTTCCCCTATTCTGATAAGTCGCCCGACTAGGGCCTCCCGAATTAAAATTCCCAACTCGGCTAGCCCTCTTGTTCTTCATATCTTCCACTTCTCTACATTTCTCTACCAGCGCTTGGAAACGTTGAATCCCAAAGGTAAGACGGAATCTTGAATCTCGTACTTCAATCCGTCTTGGAAACGATGACACATGAACGGTTCATCAATTTTCTTCACGGAAGAACCTGAAATCCCTCGATAGTGATTCAAATTTAGCAGCATATTCGCCCACAGTCAGGCTCCCCTGGTGAAGTTTCAGAAAGTCGTCACCCAACTTAGTCCTGGTACTCATCGGAAAGTATTTGTCTAAAAACTTTCTTTTGAACGATTCCCAGTTCACCTCCTCGTGGGCTGCTCCCATCAACAAACCTTGCACTCCTCCACCAGTATTCAGCATCCCCTAGCAACATATACGTGGCATAGCTTGACCTTCACTCCAGCCTGGCAGTTAATCATATCAAAGATTTTCTCCACTTCTTGGATCCATTGATCCGCCTTCTCTGAACCCTCATCTCCCTTGAACTTAGGAGGATTGTAACGACGGAAGTCTTCCAACCCTCTTGATTCTGCAGCACGGATCTCTCTTCCCCTCTTTTCAAGATCCCGTTGAGTCTTGGCAGCGGTCTGTGCAGCGACAGAAGCAGCCATGTTGTTCATAGCCTCCGCCATTTGATCATTCCTAGCGTTGGCTCTCGGAGCGTCATTCCTTCTGGGCGGCGCATGTTTCCTATAAGAACCATCATCAAGTAGAGTTTTAACACTACTTCAAATAATTCTAAAACTAACGTCGTCTAACAACACACAATTAAATTGGACTTGACAACTCAAGTCACCTAAACCGACACATGATCAGATAACAACTCCTAACTTATAGGTCGACCTACAATCTATAACCAAGGTTCCACAGCTCCCAAAGAAAACTAAACCTATGCTCTGATACCACAATGTAACACCCCGTTTTTCAAAGCGAGGGTATATTTTTTTTTTTTAAAAGTAATTAAAACGAACAAAGAAATAAATCAGGAAATGCTTTTGGATAAATAATTGAGTCATTATAAATTACAAGCAGCGGAAAAGTTTCTCCAATTACAAATCCAAAACATTTCTACATAGACATCAAATGGTACATGGGACCCATTCAAAGATGATATAAAACCGATAATATTTGTATAAGTACAGTTTTCCAAAACTAAAATACTCCAAACCCAAAAAGAAGGACCCCTAGTCCCTATACAACATCCTAATCTGATCATCCTACCAAAAACTATACACCCTGAGTAATCTCCACGCGCCCCGTGAGATCCTCCTAGCACAACCGCAGTCAAGCATTCCCATCTCCATCCCTGTCCGTAGGTACGAACCAGTAGGGCCGTCCTGACTCTCATCTGAGGGCAAAGCCCAGATTTCCACAATAGTGTAAAGGGTCACCAACCAGAAAATAACAGATAACACATAGCAATTAAGTTTTTGAATGCTCAAAACAACTTTTTAACTAAGCATGCACCTTAACAGGATTTTCAATGTGCGAAAAGTTCATACATTACATTGCCAATGAAAATGAAGGTAAAATGCAGTTCTCGATCTCCTAATTAACACATGATAAAACAGGCATGGATAGATTCATGAGCAATTAATCATACAACTAAAATTGAGGGTTTTCACTGAGCCAATCGATTGGGCAATCGATTGGGTGTGAAGATTTTTTAATGGAAACAGAATCCTGGGCTGAATTCAATCGATTGGTAAATCGATTGATTGGTTCCTGAGCCCCTGGTCTCGAGCCAATCGATTTCCTAATCGATTTGGTGAGGGATTCTTAATGAAAACAGGATCTTGGGCTGAATTCAATCGATTGGTAAATCGATTGATTGGTTCCTGAGCCCCTGACTTAAGGCCTAATCGATTGGGCAATCGATTTCGAAAGGGATTTTAAAAAGGCTGATCTACAAAATCGATTGGCTAATCGATTTTGTTCATTTGGCCAAGCCCCTGTCTTTCATCCAATCGATTGGGAAATCGATTTCCCTGATCAGTTTTCAAAAAAATTCATGAATTAACCTAAGTCATTCCTAATCAAGTCCACAACCTAACACTTAGCAATTCCTACGCGATTACTACGACACACGAAGGTTCGATAACCATCATACTCACCCACAATGAACAACACATAACACTTAACACCTTCATCTCAGTTATCACGATAAATCAAAATTCGAATCACTCAATCATAAACTCAAATCAAACATGACTCGCGTGCCAGGCACCCTAATGCAATGCGTATATGCCAAAATGCATGGACTCGGAATTCCAAATCAAAACCTCCTCGAAGGGCCGTAAATCATAATTGTACCGCCTATCGCAGGCCAAAGTACCAATTACCGAGGTGCCACCTATCACGGGTCAGCACGATTTACTAAAATGCGTAAATCATAAACGTACCCACCTATCACGGGTCAGTACAGTTTACCGAGGTGTCACCTATCACGGGTCAACACGATTTACTAAAAGAAAAAGCGGGAATCGTAAATGTACCACCTATCACGGGTCAGTACAGTTACCATGGTGTCACCTATCACGGGTCAACACGATTTACTAAAATATAAATCGCAAACGTACAACCTATCACGGGTCCGTACAGTTTACCAAGGTGCCACCTATCACGGGTCAGCACAATCACCAAAAATGTAAATCGTAAATGTACCACCTTATCACGGGTCAGTACAGTTACCATGGTGTCACCTATCACGGGTCAACACGATTTACTAAAATGTAAATCGCAAACGTACAACCTATCACGGGTCCGTACAGTTTTACCAAGGTGTCACCTATCACGGGTCGACACAATTTACCAAATGAAATGCATGAGCATACACAGACTCCATTCACAATGTAACACCCGTTTTTCAAGCGAGGGTATATTTTTTTTTTTTTTTTAAAGTAATTAAACGAACAAGAAATAAATCAGGAAATGCTTTTGGATAAATAATTGAGTCATTATAAATTACAAGCAGCGGAAAAAGTTTCTCCAATTACAAATCCAAAAACATTTCTACATAGACATCAAATGGTACATGGGACCCATTCAAAGATGATATAAACCGATAATATTTGTATAAGTACAGTTTTCCAAAACTAAAATACTCCAAACCAAAAAGAAGGACCCCTAGTCCCTATACAACATCCTAATCTGATCATCCTACCAAAAACTATACACCCTGAGTAATCTCCACACGCCCCGTGAGATCCTCCTAGCACAACCGCAGTCAAGCATTCCCATCTCCATCCCTGTCCGTAGGGTACGAACCAGTAGGGCCGTCCTGACTCTCATCTGAGGGCAAAGCCCAGATTTCCACAATAGTGTAAAGGGTCACCAACCAGAAAATAACAGATAACACATAGCAATTAAGTTTTTGAATGCTCAAAAACAACTTTTTAACTAAGCATGCACCTTAACAAGATTTTCAATGTGCGAAAAGTTCATACATTACATTGCCAATGAAAATGAAGGTAAAATGCAGTTCTCGATCTCCTAATTAACACATGATAAAACAAGGCATGGATAGATTCATGAGCAATTAATCATACAACTAAAATTGAGGGGTTTTCACTGAGCCAATCGATTGGGCATCGATTGGGGTGAAGATTTTTAATGGAAACAGAATCCTGGGCTGAATTCAATCGATTGGTAAATCGATTGATTGGTTCCTGAGCCCCTGGTCTCGAGCCAATCGATTTCCTAATCGATTTGGTGAGGGATTCTTAATGAAAACAGGATCCTGGGCTGAATTCAATCGATTGGTAAATCGATTGATTGGTTCCTGAGCCCCTGACTTAAGGCCTAATCGATTGGGCAATCGATTTCGAAAGGGATTTTAAAAAGGCTGATCTACAAAATCGATTGGCTAATCGATTTTGTTCATTTGGCCAAGCCCCTGCCTTTCATCCAATCGATTGGGAAATCGATTTCCCTGATCAGTTTTCAAAAAATTCATGAATTAACCTAAGTCATTCCTAATCAAGTCCACAACCTAACACTTAGCAATTCCTACGCGATTACTACGACACACGAAGGTTCGATAACCATCATACTCACCCACAATGAACAACACATAACACTTAACACCTTCATCTCAGTTATCACGATAAATCAAAATTCGAATCACTCAATCATAAACTCAAAATAAACATGACTCGCGTGCCAGGCACCCTAATGCAATGCGTATATGCCAAAATGCATGGACTCGGAATTCCAAACCAAAACCCTCCTCGAAGGGCCGTAAATCATAATTGTACCGCCTATCGCAGGCCAAAGTACCAATTACCGAGGTGCCACCTATCACGGGTCAGCACGATTTACTAAAATGCGTAAATCATAAACGTACCACCTATCACGGGTCAGTACAGTTTACCGAGGTGTCACCTATCACGGGTCAACACGATTTACTAAAAGAAAAGCGGGAATAGTAAATGTACCACCTATCACGGGTCAGTACAGTTACCATGGTGTCACCTATCACGGGTCAACACGATTTTACTAAAATATAAATCGCAAACGTACAACCTATCACGGGTCCGTACAGTTTACCAAGGTGCCACCTATCACGGGTCAGCACAATCCACCAAAAATGTAAATCGTAAATGTACCACCTATCACGGGTCAGTACAGTTACCATGGTGTCACCTATCACGGGTCAACACGATTTACTAAAATTTAAATCGCAAACGTACAACCTATCACGGGTCCGTACAGTTTACCAAGGTGTCACCTATCACGGGTCGACACAATTTACCAAATGAAATGCATGAGCATACACAGACTCCATTCACAAAAATCGTTAAGCAAATGCAGATATTAAAAGATCCCCATTTTTAATACCCATTTAACTTAAGCGACTTTCAAACAACATTAATTAAATAAGTCATTAAGAGATTCCCCGTTCTTAATACCGATTTAACTTAATGATTTTCAAAACAAAACGTTAAGCAAACAGTCATATTAAGAGATTCCCATTCTTAATATACTTTTGACTTAAACGGTTTTCTCGCAAAACATTCAGTAAACGAGTCATTAAGAGATTCTCCATTCTTAATACTCATTTTACCGAAACGATTTTCAAAAACGATAGTTAAGTAACCGAGACATTAAGAGATTCCCCATTCTCAACGCCCAGTTAACTTAAAACATTTTCCTCAAATACACATTAAGTAAACCGAGGTATTAAAAGATTCCCCATTTTTAATACTCGTTTAACTCTAAATGGTTTTCAAATTCCACAGAAACAAATTCAAAACATACTTTCACATTCAAACCATAATTCACAACAACCACACCAATTAACAAACATCAAGTTTCATTTACCCATAATCATACGCAATGACATTCAAATTCATTTACCACGAAACATTCATCACTATAAACAAAACCTAACTCTAAGGTTTTTACCCATAACGCACTAGTTTGGTTTTTCCCCAAATCTACACATTTAACCCTAACAATTTCCTTCCCACACAACTACAGATAAGTCCCTAATGCAGTCTAGAAGTTTGAAAGGAGCCCTTACCTCAAAGTTAGCTTTATCGAGAGTTTCCGGTCCGCGAGAAAATCCGGTAAAATCTCCGCTCGCAACGCCGCTTCCAAGTTAGTGCACTAGCACCGTAGCACGGAGGTGAGCAACTTTCCCTTCTATCTCTTCGAGAAAAGAGGTTTGGATCTAGGAGAAATGGAGGGGTTTGTGTTTGGATCTTAAAAACCGTATTCTTCGTTTTTCGAATCAAAGAGGAAGAGTGGAGTTACGAAAACCTTGATCTAACCCTCACCCAACCTTGGGTCACTAGTTTTGAAGGAAAGGAAGCAACGAAAACGAAAAATGGAGGAGGATGGAAATTTGGTTTTTTTTTCTTGCGTGACTGAGGAAGGAGATGGAAAAATTCTATTTTCTCTCCTTTCAATTTCTTTCCTTTTGTTTTTTCCTTTCTTCCTTTTTCCTTCCTTCCTTTATATACTATTTTCTTTTCCTTTTCCTTCCTTCTAGTTTTCCTTTCTTTTCCCTCCAAGCAACATATATAAAAATAAATATAACTTAACAAATATCTCAAAATCTAGATATTTATTAAATTACCGTTTCACCCGAAACGCCTTAAATTAACTGTAAGGTATTTACCGCAGTTAAATTCAATTTATTTATCGACGAGAAATTCTAATTGGCATCGAAATATCTTTTTGATTATAAAACTCCAAAATATTATTAACTTTGGCTTAAAAGCCTCCGAGCCAAAATCCAAAATATACCAAAAATACATAAAAGGGTACTTTAAAATTACGGGTCTTACAGAAAGGGACATTTTGTGTCAAATTGCAAATTTTAAAAAATTAGCCAATAGAGGATGGAAGCAAGTTTGGATAGCAAAGAAATTTGTGTTTGACACTAACCATCCAGGACCCAATTTAAATTGGGGACCTAAAACAAAATTCTGATTGTGTGTTGCAGGTGTGCTTGACATCCACTAAGCATTCATGGTATTTAGATAGCGGATGCTCAAAGCACATGACAGGAGACAAATCCAAATTCTTGTCCTTGACATTAAAGGAAGGAGGTTTTGTCAAATATGGTGACAACAATAGAGGAAAGATTATTGGAATTGGTGACATAGGCAATGAGTCAACTGCAGTAATCAAAAATGTGTTATATGTAGAAGGGCTAAAACACAACTTGCTGAGTATAAGCCAGCTATGTGATAAAGGCTTTCAGGTAAGTTTTTCATCACAATCTTGCATTATTGAGCATAAAGATGACAACCACATAAAGCTAGTTGGTGACAGAATTAATAACATTTATATGTTAGATTTTAATTCTTTACCAAGTACTATATGTTGCTTGTTATCTAATTCAGATGAGACTTGGTTATGGCATAAACGTATAGCGCATATTCATATAGATCATTTGAATAGACTTGTTAGCAAACAGCTAGTTATAGGTCTCCCTAATAAGAGGTTTACTAAGGATAGACTGTGTGACTCATGTGAGAAAAGAAAACTGGTTAAGACTCCATTTCCCTCTATAGATATGGTTAAAACAAATAGAGTTTTGCAGTTAGTTCACATGGACCTTTTGGACCTACCCAAGTTAAGAGTTTTGGAGGTAACCTTTATGGATATGTGTTGGTTGATGACTATTCAAGGTTCACATGGACATATTTTCTGGCACATAAAAGTGATACATTCTCAACTTTTAAGAAATTTGCTGCTTTGGTTCGAAATGAGAATGACCAGAAAATTGTATCAATTAAAATTGATCATGGAGGTGAATTCCAAAATGATTCTTTTCAAAACTTATTGTGAACAACATGGAATCAACCACATATATTCTGCCCCTAGGACACCACAACAGAATGGGGTAGTGGAGAGGAAAAATAGATCCTTAGAAGAGTTAGCTAGGACTATGCTTAAGGACTCCAACCTACCTAAGTACTTTTGGGCAGATGCAATTAGTACAGCCACTCATGTTGTCAATAGAGTTCTCATTAGGCCCCTGCTTAGGAAAACACCCTATGAGCTTTACAAGGGTAGAAAACCAAACCTTTCCTACTTTAGAATCTTTGGTTGTAAGTGCTTTGTGTTGAACAATGGCAAAGAACACCTAGGAAAGTTTGACCCTAAGGCAGATGAAGGTAATTTTCTAGGATACTCCCAAACTAGTAAGGCCTATAGAATCTACAACAAAAGAACAAAGACCATAGAAGAGTCAGTTCATGTAAAGTTTGATGAATTATTTTCAGAAAACTTGAACAAAACTCCTCATGTGGTTGATGACTTTTTGGACGAAGTTGTAGAGTCTGAACCACTAGAACAACCCGTAGCTGACCTCCAACTAGATCTGACTGTGTAGAACCTATAGAAACCAGTGCTTTACCTAAGGAATGGAAGTTCAACAGAAACCACCCCATAGACAATATTATAGGGGATATCTCTAAAGGTGTTGCAACTAGGAGGAACCTTAGTCAGTTTTGTAACTTTACAGCCTTTGTATCTCAGATTGAACCTAAGAACATTAAGGAAGCCCTGCTAGATAGTGAGTGGATACTTGCTATGCAAGAGGAGTTAAACCAGTTTGAGGGAAACAAGGTGTGGAGTTTAGTACCTAGACCAGAGGGTAAGCACATCATAGGAACCAGATGGGTGTTCAGAAACAAGTTGGATGAGAATGGTGTGATAACCAAGAACAAAGTTAGACTAGTAGCCAAGGGTTATAGTCAAGAGGAGGGAATAGATTTTGATGAAACCTATGCCCCTGTAGCTAGATTAGAAGCCATAAGAATTTTATTGGCTTATGCTTGTATAATGGACTTTAATCTTTATCAAATGGATGTGAAAAGTGCCTTTCTCAATGGTGACCTTCAAGAGGAAGTTTTTGTTAGCCAAACACCTGGTTTTTGAAAATCTTGATTTTCCTAATCATGTGTATAAGCTCTCAAAGGCCCTCTATGGGTTAAAAACAAGCTCCAAGAGCTTGGTATGAGAAACTCAGCAATTTCCTTATTCAACAAAACTTTTCAAGAGGAAATGTTGACAAGACCCTTTTCCACAAAAACTACTGGAAATGATATCTTGCTTGTCCAAGTATATGTTGATGACATAATATTTGGATCTACAAATAATAAATTGTGCAAAGAATTTGAAAATTTGATGAAAGGTAAATTTGAAATGTCAATGATGGGTGAACTATCATATTTCTTGGGATTTCAAATTAACCAAAGCAAGCAAGGCATTTTCCTTAGTCAATCTAAATATTGTTCTGATTTGATAAAGAAATTTTGTTTTGAGAATCTTAAGTCCATTGATACACCCATGAGTCAAGGAAATTACTTAGACCGAGATGAGAAAGGCAAACCTGTAGATGTTACTAGGTTTCGTGGTATGATAGGATCTTTGCTCTACCTTACAGCAAGCCAACCAGACATCATGTTCAGTGTTTTTATGTGTGCAAGGTATCAATCAAATCCAAAGGAATCTCACTTCAGTGCAGTCAAGAGAATTTTCAGATATCTGGTAGGAACTAAGAGTCTCGGATTGTGGTATCCAAAGGGATCAACCTGTACTTTAGTTGGTTACTCAGATTCAGACTTTGCCGGATGTAAACTCGACAGGAAAAGTACCTCAGGAACTTGTCATTTACTTGGAAACTCTCTTGTATCATGGTTTAGTAAGAAACAGACAAGCATTGCTTTATCAACTGCTGAAGCTGAATACATTGCAGCTGAGAGCTGTTGTGCTCAGATACTTTGGATGAAACAGCACTTATTGGATTTTGGTGTTGACTTGGGAACAGTACCTATCATGTGTGATGCCAAGTGTAACACCCCGTTTTTCAAAGCGAGGGTATATTTTTTTTTCTAAAAGTAATTAAAAACAAACAAAGAATTAAATCCTGAAATGCCTTTGGATAAATAATTGAGTCATTAAAATTTACCAGCAGCGGAAAAGTTTCTCCAATTATAAATTCCAAGACATTTACACAACAACAAATGGTACCTGGAACCCATTCAAAGATGATGTCAAACTAACAATATTAGTATAAGTACAGTTTTCCAAACTAAAAATACTCCAATCCAAAAAGAAGGACACCTAGTCCCTATACATCATCCTAATCTGATCATCCTACCAAAAAGCTATACACCCTGAGTGATCTCCACGCGCCCCGTGAGATCCTCCTAACGTAACTGCAGTCAAGCGTTCCCATCTCCATTCCCGTCCGTAGGGTACGAACCGGTAGGACCGTCCTGACTCACATCTGAGGGCAAAGCCCAGATTTCCACAATAATTGTAAAGGGTCACCAACCAAAAAAAAAATAACAGTTAACACATAGCAATTAAGTCTTTAAATGCTCAAAATAACTTTTCAACTAAGCATGCACCTTAACAGGATTTTCAATATGCGAAAAGTTCATACAATACTTTGCCAATTTAAAATGAAAGTAAAATGAGGTTCTCAATCTCCTAATTAACACATAACAAATCAAGACATGGATAAGTTAATGAGTAATCAATCATCTAACTCAAACTGAGGATTTTCACTGAGCCAATCGATTGGGAAATCGATTGGGGTGAAGGTTTTTAATGAAAACAGAATCCTGGGCTGAATCAATCGATTTGGCAATCGATTGAGTGAGTATTGAGCCCCCAGGTTTTAAGCCAATCGATTTGGTCGAATATGGATGAGTCCCTGACTTAAGGCCCAATTGATTGGGCAATCGATTTCGTAAATGATTTTCGAAAACTGATTACGAAATCGATTAGCTAATCGATTTTGTCCATTTGGCCAAGTCCCTGTCTACCATCCAATCGATTGGGAAATCGATTTCCCTGATCATTTTTCCAAAAATTCATGAATTAACTCAAGTCATTCCTAATCAAGTCCACAACCTAATACTTAACAATTCCTACGCGATTACCACGGCAATTGGGATCTCGATAACCGTCATACTTACACCCAATAACCCACACATAACACTTAACACCTTCAACGTAATTACCACGATAAATCAAAATTCAAATCACTCAATCATAAACTCAAATCAAATACGACTTGCGTGCCAAGCACCCTAATGCAATGCGTATATGCCAAAATGCATGGACTCGGAATTCCAAACCAAAACCCTCCTCGAAGGGCCGTAAATCATAATTGTACCGCCTATCGCAGGCCAAAGTACCAATTACCGAGGTGCCACCTATCACGGGTCAGCACGATTTACTAAAATGCGTAAATCATAAATGTACCACCTATCACGGGTCAGTACAGTTTACCGAGGTGTCACCTATCACGGGTCAACACGATTTACTAAAAGAAAAAGCGTGAATCGTAAACGTACCGCGTATCACAGACCAGTACTATTTACCGAGGTGCCACCTATCACGGGTCAGCACAATTCACCAAAAACGTAAATCGTAAACGTACCACCTATCACGGGTCAGTACAGTTTACCAATGTGTCACCTATCACGGGTCAACACAATTTACCAAAATGAAATGCATGAGCATACACAGACTCCATCCACAACAATCGTTAAGCAAATGCAGATATTAAAAGATTCCCCATTTTTAATACCCATTTAACTTAAGCGATTTTCAAAACAACATTAAATAAATAAGTCATTAAGAGATTCCCCATTCTTAATACTGATTTATCTTAATGATTTTCAAAACAAAACGTTAAGCAAACAGACATATCAAGAGATTCCCCATTCTTAATATACTTTTGACTTAAACGATTTCCACACAAAACATTCAGTAAACGAGACATTAAGAGATTCCCCATTCTTAATACTCATTTACTGAAGTGATTTTCAAAACAAACATTAAGTAACCGAGACATTAAGAGATTCCCCATTCTTAATACCCAGTTAACTTAAACATTTTCCTCAAACGCACATTAAGTAAACCGAGGAATTAAAAGATTCCCCATTTTTAATACTCGTTTAACTCTAATGGTTTTCCAATTTCACAACAAACCCAACTCAAAACATTTTATCAAATTCAATTCACAACGCCCACCAAAACACATCAAATTCATCGGTATTAACTTAGAACACGTCAAACACGACGAACACAATCAACACAACATAACACTCAAACACATCAATTTCATTTACTCATAATCCTACACAAGTGATTTTAGGTTCATTTAACACAGAACATTCATCCATATAACCAAAATCTAATTCTAAGGTTTTACCCATAACGCATTAGATTCGTTTTTCCCCAAATCAATACATCGAACCCTGACAAATTCCTTCCCACACAACCACAGATAAGTCCCTAATGCAACTAAAAGTTTGGAAGGATCCCTTACCTTAAAGTTAGCTTTAACGTGCGTTTCCGGTTCCGCGAGTAAAACCGGTAAAATATTCGCTCGCAACGTCGCCTCCAAATTGGTCCCCTAGCACCGTGGCGTGGTAGTGAGTAACTTTCTCTTCTAACTCTTCGCGAAATGAAGCTTGGATCTAGAAGAAATGGAGGGGTTTGTGTTTGGATCTCAAATACCGTTTTTCTTCGTTTTCGAATCAAAGAGGAAGAGTGGAGTTGCGAAATCCTTGATCTAACTCTCACCCAACCTTGGGTTACTAGTTTTGAAGAAAAGAAAGCGACGAAGATGAAAACGGAAGAAGGAGGAAAAAATGGGTCACAGTTCAGAGGAAGAAGATGGAATTTTTCGATTTTCTTTCCTTTCTTTTTCTTTCCTTTGTTTTTCCTTTCTTCCTTTTTCCTTCTTTCCCTTTATACTATTTTCTTTTCCTTTTCTTTCCTTCTAGTTTTCCTTTCTTTTTCCCTCCAAACAAAAATATATAGATAATAAATATAACTTAACAAATATCTCAAAATATCTAGATATTTGTTTAATTTACCGTTTCGCCCGAAACGCATAAAATTATCCGTAAAGGATTCACTGCAGTTAATTTCAATTTATTTATCGACGAGAAATTTTAATTGGCATAGAAATATCTTTTGATTATAAAACTCCAAAATATTATTAACTTTGGCTTAAAAGCCTCCCAGTCAAAATCCAAAATACACCAAAAATACATAAATGGTACTTTAAAATTATGGGTCTTACACCAAGAATCCAGTGATGCACTCCAGGACCAAACACATTGAAGTAAGACATCATTTTATAAGGGATCACTTTCAAAATGGAATCATTAAGCTCGAATATGTTAACACAGCCGAACAGCTACCTGACATCTTCACAAAAGCTTTACCAAGAGAAAGTTTTCTGCATATAAGGATGAAACTAGGGATCATTGATCCTAGTGAGGTATGATCTTTGATTCTTTCATAGGACACTTCTGGTGTTTGCAGTTGTTTTCCAGTTAAATCGATTTGGGAATCGATTACCAGCATGGTAAATGGTTTACAAAATCGATTTGGGAATCGATTGCTTTGGCCCCAGAATTCAAAGTTCAGAAAATTTTTTTTAACTTGCCCAAGCGTCGATTGGGAAATCGAATAGTTCTTCTTTCAACGTTAAAACAATCGATTTGGACATCGATTAAGTAAATCTGGAAATCGACTTGGGAATCGATTTACAATATGACCGTTGTGACTAGCCGTTGTATGTAATAATTACTAATCGATTGACATTACCAGTAACGGTAACCTAATCGATTTGGGAATCGATTTACACGGTTAAGGGTTTAAATAGGAACAGTTATCAATCGATTTCTGCACTTCAGTTCTCCAGATTTCACTAATTTTCTTTGTCTGCTTCATCTCTCTGTTTCTGCAATTGTTATTTTGATACTGTCTACATTCAATCTACTTCAATCTACGATTATGGCACGAGTTAAACAAACCCAGGCACGCACCCCCTCACCTTCATCATCTTCAACCAGTGAAACCCCTTCACCACCACCTACTTTAACCAAAAGAGTACCTATTCCCACACATAAAATTCTTGCCAAAGACAAAGGCAAGGCACCTGCTGCTATTCAAGAGAAACCTAAAAAGAGAAAGGAACCCCTAACGGAAAAACTCATGGTTGATGCCATGAAGGAAATCTCACAAAAGAGGAAGAAGAAACCAGTTTCTTCACCCCCTCCCAAGAAAGCTCCTGCATCCAAGGAAAAAGATGCAGAACCTTCTATACCATCAGACTTTCTGAAGAGAAAAATCCATGAGGGTCGGACTCTGGATTTTGCCTACTTTGATGCAGACGGTTTTACGTTTCAGAACCATCTGAGATTTCACGGTCTTGAGAGCTTTCTGTCTTCTACTCTTGATAGTTATCCACGTTTGATAAGGGAATTTTACTCTACATTCAAGCTAACTGAAGAAGGTTTTAAGGCTCAGGTCAAAGGGAAAAGGATTTCTATGTCCTTTGATGATTTTTCTACTTTATCAGGATTGCCATTTCAGGGAAAATCTATCGACGGCAGTTTTGAAGTTGATACGGCTGAGAAGGATGGGAAGAATCGGTTGACAGGCACACTGCAGTTAAGGACCTGATGATTGATGGTTTTGTGGAAACCATTTCATTACCTATCGGTCAAATGAAGGTCCAACATCGTATGCTGATGTACACGCTGACTCGGATGCTTGTTCCACGTTCAGGTAACCATGCAGTAGTTCAGAAGTTGGATATACTACTGTTGTGGGGTTTGTCCAAGGAGCTCAGGATGAGCTGGGCTTGGATTGTGCTAAGGCATATGCTGGAAGCTTCACAGAGCAAGCTTATGCTGCCTTATCCACAGCTGATTACCAAGATTCTGAAACAGTTCAAGGTATCGTTTGTTAATGAAGAATCTGCAAAGACCACTCTAATTTTTGGAGAATCAATTGTAAACCAGATGCAATTGAAAAGGTTACATGGTATTTGGATAAGACCTCAGCCTACTGTTGAACCAGCACAACCTCAACCATAACCTCAGCCTCAACGTGCTACTGATACAGCCCCTCTTGAGTTTATTACAAAGATAATGGAATTCATAGAAGCTCAGATGGCACACAATGCCAAGATGCTAGAATCACAGTCCAAAATGGAAGAAAATTTGAGGACTCTCCAGGCATCCCTGAAGTCAGTTGTTCAGGATGTGGATGCTATTCAAGCACACTTAGGCATCAAGCTGTCATTTGAAGACATCGCAGACATCGGTCGTCAAGCAACAGAGGAACCTAACCCAACTCCCCTAGATCACCCTGCGACTCACGTTGAGGAGACACCTGCTGAGGTTAATACAACGGTCTCTGCCTCTCCCGTAGATAATAGTGAGGACCAGCCTAATTTAGGAGATTAGGAGTTTAGGATCTGGGTTGTTTTGTAATGACTTGATGTATTCATTTCATCTATATACATAATGCATTAGAACGTTTATTCCATCTCTCTCTGAATTCATTTGTTTGATATGCTCATTTATTGCTCTGATACACAATGTTTTATAATTTCAATCCCCAGCGCTTATGTTCATTAACATAGGGGGAGGAAATTTTTTTTCTGCCTTTTTTCCTTAACTGACAAAGGGGGAGAAAAATTATAACTTGCTTATGACTGCTGCTGCATAATTCTGCTCTGATACTCTGCTCTGATAAGAATGAATTATTAAAATGCTCTGATTTTTGATAAATAGCATGTGTACTGTTATGCTAGGATGTTATGATACTCTGATGTTATAATCTGATAATGGTACATATGATGCTATGAAATGTTGTTAATATTATGTCTTGAAATGCTCAACTCAAGTTAAAATTGTATGATTGTCACTTATGCAAAAAGGGGGAGATTGTTGGACTTTAGTCCTTTGAATCCTAATTTTGACATAATTAACAAACATACAATGTTCGTACATCATATGATAAATCTAACATTTTAATTGAGCAAGATTTCAGGAACAACAACTCAACCCTACACACTTGAGACAAATTGCTTGGAACTCAAGAAATCAACAAAAGTTGAATATTCACTGCGTAAATCGATTGAGAAATCGATTTCATAAAAAGGGTTGTAAGGAATCTAACTGTTTGTGATTGTATAATCGATTAGGCAATCGACTGGCACAATTAGAAATTAAAATTGCGCAAGTCAGTGGCAACCTGTTTTACAGGCTAATCGATTGGCAAATCGATTGTGCACATCACAAAGTAAAACTGATTGAAACAAATCGATTGGGAAATCGATTGGACAAGTCACAGTGACAATCCATTTTCTAGGGTAATCGATTGGCAAATCGATTGCTTAGATTATATTTGAAAAATAACTTGACCTGTGACAAACACAATCGATTGGACAATCTATTGTGAGAATTTCAATCATGTTAAGTTTAGTTGCAATCGATTGGGAAATCGATTGAACTAAACATCAGGTAAGAACTTTTCAGGAAAATGCTACCAAATCGATTGGCACTTCGATTAATATGAAAATAGCTAAGTCACTGACTTAAGCTCAATCGATTGGCAAATCGATTGAAAGAAACTTTTTGAAATCACAGTGAACTTTCAGTTTGTGGCCAAATCGATTCTGGGTATTTGTAAATCGATTATGAGACTTAGTAAATCGATTAAGTAATCGATTGGTGTGATTTTTATTGGAACAAAACACCTGACATCGATTATGAAATCGATTCATATAAGTCTGAACATAATTTACTGAAAAGAGTTTTTAAAAAGAATCGATTGGCAAATCGATTGGCTTATGTAGTTTCAAGATTCAAGAAAAACAAGACTCGCGATAATCGATTGGCAAATCGATTTGACCTGTTTTATAACTTTAATGGATCGATTGGTAAATCGATTTGTTAGTTGTTTTTCAGAAACTATATAAACTGTTTTCAATCATTCTCTCATTAACACATTACATCACTTGAAAAACATTTTGAATATACTTCAGAACACTGAAGAACTCTTAAGAACATATTGTTAACATTCTGATATTGCTTTTTCAGATCAAAGCCAAAAAGATTATCCATAATCATTGAGAGAGCTGAAAAAGTATTCTTGAGAGAAAAGACAATGTTCTCATAAACAATCATTGAATAACCAGATTCGTGAAGAGATACATTGATCAAGATTGAAGACACTTTTTGTACTTCTTTATTTTGCTTGTAATAAATTCTTTGTAAAGAAACGACTGCGAAAAATCCAGCTAGAAACTGGTGGCGATCTTCTTGGGTGAGAGGCCTCATCAAGAAGGAGCTTGACTTGATTTTGTGTGAGTCTGCCGAGTGACTGCAAGGATCAAGGGTTAAGCAATAGGAAAGAGATTGTGTTAGATAGATAGGTTTCGAGGAAACTGGACAAATCTGTAAACAAGTCACAATTCTTTCTATTGGAGAAAAAGCTGAAATCCAGTTGGATTGTCAGGACTGGATGTAGGTTGTCGTTGACAACTGAACCAGGATAAAACCTTGTGCATTCTATCCCTTATCCTTTTACTTTTAATTGTTAATCTTGTATGACACATTATAATTCCGTTGTGTGTATGAATCTGAATAAATCTTGCATCATATGATTGTATGTTCGATCTTAATTGTATGCTAGACGTATTCGATTTTCTATATTGCTTTAATTTGATTAAAGACTGATATATTCTGATTATTTCGAGGTCATAATAATCAACATCACAGACCTTGTACTAATTACCAAGGTGCCACCCATCACAGGCTCGCACGATTTACTAAAATGTCGTCTATCACAGGCCTTACACTGTTTTCTAGAGTGCAATCGCTAACAGATCAGCATAACTAGAGTGCAATCTCTCACAGATCAGCACAACGCGATACTCGTTTAACTCTAATGGTTTTCACATTCCACACAGAACATACTCAGACATATTCTCAAATTCAATCCACAATTCACACCAAATCACATCAATTCATTTTTCCACAAAATCCACACAAACACATCTCAAAATTTATAATCTTAATTATGAGCACGTCAAACACGAAAAAACACAGATCATCACAACCCACCACTCAACACATCAAATTTCATTTCCTCAAAAACCACCCATAAATGAGTTAAATTCATTTTCCACAAACTCAAACATAACACATGCCAAACTAATTTTCACAAACCACAAACTCAAAACACATCAAATTTCTTTTCCTCAAACAACACACATAGATGAATCAATTCATTTTCCACGAAAACACTCATCAATTTCACCAAAAACCCAACTCCAAACTTTCACCATAAAAGCAATAAATTCATTTTCCCAAATCTACACTTCCAACCCAACAAATTTTATTTCCACACAACCACAATAAGTCCGTAAATGCAAAACTAAAAAGTTTAGAAAGGAGCCCTTTACTTAACGATAGCTCTATCACTTCTGGAAACGAAGCTTAGATCTAGGAGGAAGTGAAGGTTTGGTGTTTGACGGTTTTTGAAAACAACAACCCCGTTTTTCTCCGTTTTAATCAAAGGAGAAGAATGAAGCTGAGAAATCCTTCTCTCTCACCACCAAGCCTTGGGTTCCTCTTTCTTGAAGCAAAAAGATCAAACAAAAAGAAAAGAGGAGGAAAAAAATATGGATGTAGCGCGATGCAGGGAGAGGAAGAAGACGTTATCTTTTCTATTTTCTTTCTTTCCTATTTTCCTTTTCTCTTTTCCCTTCCTTTCTATTTCCCTCTTTTTCCTTCTTTCCTTTTCTTTCTATATATATATATATATATATATATATATATATATATATATATAACAAATATATAAATATCTAGATATTTCATAAAATTACCATTTCACCATCACTTCCCAAACACTAATTGTTAAAATATCTACTCTCGTCGCAACTCAATTGACAGATAAATTTTCAGCAACGAGTGATATTTTTAACTAAACTGCCGGTATTAAATTCTTCGCAACGTAAATAAATATTTTCTGACAAATAATTATTCCAATTTCCAAAAATTAATTTTTGGCATTTCACTCACTAATACCAAAAAAAATGGCTAAAAGCCTAAGAATTCAACCAAAAATACCCTAAAATTGTATAATTTAGGATATAAAAATTAGGGTCTTATAGAGACTAATGCATTTATCGGATGAACAACATTAGCTAAGAACCAAAATGGATTACAATAAGCCGATTGAAGATAAAAATGACCATAATATTAATAAATTGAAAGTATTGCACTTATTATATGAACTACAACGGCTAATAACTATAACAAATTAAAAATATAACGAGTGAAGACCAAAATGATGGAAATCTTAATCATTGAGAATAATGAAATTGTTGGAAAAAAATACATTGGCTTAGAACCAAAATCGATTACAACATACCAACTGAAGACTAAAATTCACCAAATCAAAATGCATTGAGACGATTGTGGTTTTAGGAAGAACTATATTGGGTTAGAATTAAAATGGATTAAAATAAGTTTATTGAAGACAAAACTAACAAAAATCATTATCCATTAAGACTAATGCACTTATTGGATGAACTATATTGGCAAAGAACCAACATGGATTGGAATAAGTTGAGTGAACACCAAAATGAAAAAAAAAAAACATAACTGTTTGAGGCTAATGCACATATTTAAAGAATTATATTGGCAAAGAACCAATATCGACATAATAAGCCGAGTGAAGCCCAAAATAATCAAAATCTATATTTGATGTGACAAATGTACTTATTGTACAAACTACATTGACTTAGACCTAAAATGGATTAGGATAACCATTCTATAGACCAAAATAACAAAAATCAGAATCCATTGAGAACAATTCCCTTATTGGATGAACTACATTGGCAAAAAAGCAAAATGGATTAGAACAAGTTGATTGAAGACTAAAATGTACCAAATCATAGTCCATTGAGACTATTTTGGTTATTGGAATCACTACAATCGATAAAAACCAAAATCGATTTGAATAAGCCGAGTGAAGACCAAAATGAACAAAATCTTAATCAATTGAGAGTAATGGACTAACTAGACAAACTTCATTAGTTAGGAACCAAAATGGATAAGAATAAGTCGAATGAAAAACACAAAAGACCAAAATCTTTTTCCGATGTGACTACTACACTTATTAGACGAACTACATTGTCTAAGAACTAAATGGATTAGAGTAACCCTTGTAAAGAACAAAATGACCAAAATCTTAATCCGTTGAGACTATTAAATTTATTGGATTAACTACATTGGCTTAGAACAAAAACATATTAGAATAAGTCGAGTGAAGACTAAAAAAATGCACCAAAATTATAATCCATTGACGCCATTGTGGTTATTGGAAGAATTTTATTGGCTAAGAACCAAAATGATTTAGATTAAGCCAAGTGAGGAACACAATAACCAAAATCTTAATACATTTAGACTAAAGCACTTATTACACAAACTGCATTGGCTAAGAACCAAAATGGATTAGAACAAGCCTTGTAAAACCAAAATAACCAAAATTTTAATCTATGGAGACAAACACATTTATTATAAACACTACATTGGCTAAGAAACAAAATGGACTAGAATAAGCTTAAGTGAAGATCAAAATCCCAAAAATCTTTATCTAGTGAGACTTATGTTCTTACTAGAAGAATTTCACTAGCTAGAAAACAAAAAAATTTATAACAAGTCTAGTAAAGATAAAAATGACCAAAATCTACATCTTTTGTGAATAACGCATTTATTAGACGAACTACATTTACTAAGAATTAAAATGGACTAGAATAACCCTTGTAAAAACCAAAATGATCAAAATTTTAATCAATTGAGACTATTACACTTATTGGATGACCTACATTGACTTAGAAGAAAAACATATTAGAATAGGTCGAGTGAAGTCTATGATGAACTAAATTTTAATTCATTGAGACTATTGTGGTTATTGGAAGAACAATATTGACTAAGAAACAAAATGGATTAGAATAAGCTGAGTGAAGACGAAAATGACAAAAATCTTAATCTCATGAAATTAAAACACTTATTACACGAACTACATTTGGTAGAAACCTAATTTGGATTAGAATAAGTCGTTGAAGACCAATATGACAAAAGTCCATATCCGCTATGAGTAATTCACTTATTAGACGAACTATATTAACTATGAACAAAATTGGATTAGAATAACCCTTGTAAAGACCAAATAAACCAAAATCTTTATTTATTATGACTAATGCACTTACCAGAAGAATTACTTTAGCTATGAACCAAAATGGACCACAATAAGACGTTTTCAAAACAAAAACTACCAAAATCTTAATAAATTAAGAGTCATCGATTTATTAGATGAACTATAATGGGTTAGACCCAAAATGGATTTGAATAAGCTTAGTAAAGACAAAATGACCAAAATCTAAATCTATTGAGACTATTATACTTTCGTACTATTGTGGTTAATTGCAGAACTATATTAGCTAAGAACCTAAATGAATTACAATAAGCCGAGTGACGAAGAATATGGCCAAAATCTTAATGCATTCAAACGAAAGCACTTTTTAAACGAACTACATGACCAAATAACGAAAATGGAATAGAATAATCCTTGTAAAGAACAAAATGACCAAAATCCATAAAAACTAATGAACTTTTTGGAAAAACTATATTTGTTAAGTAACAAAATGGATTAGAATAAGCTGAATGAAGACCAAAATGAAAAAAATCTAAATCCAATTAGACTAATGTAATTTTTAGACAAAGTTCATTGACTAAAAACAAAATTGGATTATAATAAGTCTAGTAAAGACCAAAATGATCAAAATCCTAATCCTTTGAGACTAATGCACTTATTGGATGAACTACATTGACCAAGAACCAAAAGAAATTAGAACAAGTCGAGTGAAGACTAAAATGACCAAATAATAAACCTGTTAGAATATTAAAAATATCTTATAATAATCTTTTATATTATATTAGAGTATTTAAATTATTTATTAGGATCATTTATAATCATAGAGATATCTTAGAATATCTCTTATTATTATTATTATGATATTATTATTATTATATTATTATTAATATTATTATTATTATTATATTATTATATTATTATTATTATTATTATTTTATTATTATTATTATTTATTATATTATTATTATTATTATTATTATTATATTATTATTATTATTATTTATTCCTTATTTACGGATAGGTCTAATGTTCTCTCAATAAATAGAGATTAGTATGGAGTTTTTGTGTAATAAAAATCAACATTAAGCTATTATCAATAATATTAAACCCTTATTATTTCTCTCCTCCTTTTTCTCTAAAATCCCACAACTTCAACATAGTATCAAAGCCTATTTCGATCCTCCTTGAAGATCATGTCCCTATTTTGTTGCTGAATTCCCAACAGTTAGGGAATATAATTATAGATTCTCTTTTATCAATGTGACATTCCTATTCTAAACCATTATCGTGTTACAATCCGACACCGATTTCACTCGTTTCCATTTAGTTTTCTAATGTCGCCGCTGCCACAATTTCTGGCGAAATTTTCCTGCGAACAACGGCGTCATCTCCAGATCAGGTCATGCCCGAAAGCGCGTCACCAAAAGTTGTCACATGCGCTCTCACGCGCTGCTAACCTCTCATGTGAGTAGATCTCACGCTTCGCGTCGTCTCCACAGCATGTGATGGCGCGTTTTGACGCCTCATAGTTGCTGCTTGGTCGGTCAATCGCACCTCAATCTCATAGTTTCGAATATGCCCTCGTATTCTAGTTTCGGGCTACGGTTACACCTACTACCTTCAAGATCCGCTGTCTACTGCTGCCTTCCATCTGTTGTTGCTGCTGAAAAGGTTTTCCAGCAAGTTTTCCGAAACAACCCATTGTCTCTCTTGTTTTGGATGCATTTTCCCCACTTCGTTGATCGATCATGGCTTCGTTTCATTAGAGTCGTGTTGTTTCCTCTTGGTGTTTTTCATGCAATTAGTTCATACTAATAGATTATAACAGTGGCTTCTATTCCCACCGACGATCATTCGGATAGTGTCCCTTTTCCCCACAAATGAATCATATTAGTGATGATTTCTTGTTCTGTTGATGGTTTATTCTGACGATATCTTTTATTTTCATGACTCACTTTATTTTGGCAATTTGTCCCAAATGCACTGACCCCATCTTTGTCCCAGATGTATTGGCCCTGCCTTTCTCTCCCTGAATCATGTTGCTCCTCTCCTTGAAGCATATTCAAGTTTAAATATTGAGTTTCCGATATTATTGGTTTGAAGGTGCAGTTTTTAGAAGAACGGACCTTGCTTTGTTCAATTGCTTGCCATAATTTTCTCTGAAGGCTGGTGGATCATATCGGCTATCTGGCCTTAGGCTATATTTATAGCAATTCTGTAACCCTCGATTTTCAAGCGATGGTGTATTTTTTTTTCAAAGTAATTAAACCTAAATAGAGAAATAAATAAAGAAATGCCTTTGGTAAATAAATTGATCATTATAATTTTTAAGCAGCGAAAAGTTTCTCCAAATATAAATCCAAAACATTTACACAACAACAAATGGTACATGGAACCCCATTCAAATAAGATGTCAAACTAAACAATATTAGTATAAGTACAATTTTCCAAAATTTAAATACTCCAACCCAAAAGAAGGACGCCTAAGTCCCTATACATCAAACCAATCTGATCATCCTACCAAAAACTATACACACCTGAGTGATCTCCACGCGCCCCGTGAGATCCTCCTAACGTAGCTGCAGTCAGCGTTCCCATCTCCATTCCCGTCCGTAGGGTACGAACCGGTAGGATCGTCCTGACTCTCTCTGAGGCAAAGCCCAGATTTCCACAATAATTGTAAAGGGTCACCAACCGAAATTAACAGATAACACATAACATTTAAGTTTAAATGCACAAAATAACCTTTCAAATAAGCATGCACCTTAAAAGGGTTCCATATGCCAAACATGCATAAACAAGGTTGAAAAATGAAGTTTTTAACAAAAACAACATTGTTGTATTCGAATACAGCATCTCTGTATTCGAATACAAGACTGTTTCAACATTCAGCAGAAAAAACAGCATGTCTGTATTCGAATATAACAGTCTGTATTCGACTACACAGCAAGTCAGTAGCAAAACAGCATGTCTATATTCGAATACAACAGTCTGTATTCGACTACACAATAAGTCAGTGGCAAAAACAGCATGTCTGTATTCGGATACAGCTTTCTGTATTCGAATACACATCAGGCAGCAACAGGAAAACAACAAAATTCAGCAAAAATCAGCTTTTTAAAGGGTTTCAAAACCAATCAACACATACACACAAATCCGAAACAATCACACTTAGCAATTCCCACACAATCACCACGACAATTGGGTTTCGAAATAGTTTTACAATCCATCACACTTACACACAAAATCAAAACATCCACACTTGGCAAGTATAACACAATCACACGACAACATAAGTTTCGAAATAGTTTTACAATCCATCACACTTACACACAAAATCAAAACATCCACACTTGGCAATTATAACACAATCACCACGACAACATAAGTTTCGAAATGGTTTTGCAATCAGTCGCACTTACACACGATAATCAATACATAACACTTAACAATTCCAACACATTACCACGACAATTCCCATTCAACCACTCAATCATAAACTTGATTCAAACACGACTCGTGTGCCAAGCACCCTAATGCAATGCGTATATGCCAAAATGCATGGACTCGAATTCCAAACCAAAACCCTCTCGAAGGGCCGTAAATCATAATTGTACCGCCTATCGCAGGGCAAAGTACTAATTACCGAGGTGCCACCTATCACGGGTCAGCACGATTTACTAAAATGCGTAAATCATAACATACCACCTATCACGGGTCAGTACAGTTTACCGAGGTGTCACCTATCACAGGTCAACACGATTTACTAAAAGAAAAAGCGTAAATCATAAACGTACCGCCTATCACAGACCAATACTGTTTACCGAGGTGCCACCTATCACGGTCAGCACAATTTACTAAAAACGTAAATCGTAAAACGTACCACCTATCACGGGTCAGTACAATTTACCGAGGTGTCACCTATCACGTGTCAACACAATTTACCAAAATGAAATGCATGAGCATACATAGACTCCATCCACAACAATCGTTAAGCAAATGCAGAATATTAAAAGATCCCCATTTTTAATACCCATTTAACTTAAACGACTCTCACAACAAACATTAAGTAACCAAGGCATTAAGAGATTCCCATTCTTAACGCCCAGTAACTTAAACGATTTCAAAACAACATTAAATAAATAAGTCATTAAGAGATTCCCCATTCTTAATACTGGTTTATCTTAAATGATTTGTCAAAACAAAACGTTAAGCAAACAGACATATTAAGAGAGATTCCCCATTCTTAATATACTTTCGTCTTAAACGATTTTCCACAAAAAACATCAGTAAACAGGACATTAAGAGATTCCCCGATTCTTAATACTCATTTACTGAAACGATTTTCAAAAAACAAACATTAAGTAACCGAGACATTAAGAGATTCCCTCATTCCTTAACGCCAGTTAAACTAAACGATTTTCCAAAACAAATATTAAGTAACAAGACATTAAGAGATTCCCCATTCTTAACGCCCAGTTAACTAACAATTTTCAAAACAAATATTAAGAAACGAACATTAAGAGATTCCCCATCTTAATTCTCATTTAAATTAAATGATTTTCACAAACACACATTAAGTAAACCGAGATATTAAAAAGATTTCCCATTTAATACTCGTTTAATTTAATGGGTTTTCAAATTTCACAGACAAAACCAACTCAAAACTACTTCAGCATTCAAATTCAACAATCCACAACCAACCACACCAATCATCGGTAACTTAGAACATCAAATACGACACACCGAAATCATACAACAACACTCAAACACATCAACATCATTACCCAGATGCATCAACAAATGAGTTAAGTTCATTTACCACGAAACATCCATCACTATAACCGAAAACCTAACTCTAGGGTTTTACCCATAAAGTCTTAGATTCCCGTTTTCCCCAAATCAATACTCCAACCCTAACAAAATTCGTTTCCACACACAACCACAGATAAGTGCCTAATGAAAACTAAAAATTTTGGAAGGAGCCTTACCTTAACGTAGCTTTAACGTGGGGTTTTCGTCACACGCGAGTAAAAAAACCGGTAAAAATCTTCACTCGCAACGTCGCTTCTCAAGTTGGTCCCTAGTCACCGTAGCATGGGTAGTGAGCAACTTCCCTTCTAACTCTTCGAGAACGAAGCTAGATCTACAAGAAAACGGAGGGGTTTGTGTTTGAATCTCTAATACCGTTTTTCTCTTCGTTTTCGATCAAAGAGGAGAGTGGAGGTGAGAAAATCCTTGTTCTAAACGCTCACCCAACCTTGGGTTACTATTCTTGAAGAAAAGGAAGCGAGAAAACGAAAAATGAAGGAGAAGGGAAAAGGGGGGTCACGTTGATCAGAGAAGAAGATGGAAATGTCAGCTTTTCCTTCCTTTCTTTTTCATTCCTTTGTTTTTCCTTCTTCCTTTTTCCTTCTTTCCTTTTTATATTCTTTTCTTTTCCTTTCCTTCCTTCTAGTTTTCCTTTCTGTTTCCTCCAAACAAACATATATATAATAATATATAACTTACACAAATATCTCAAATATCTAGATATTTGTTAAATTACCATTTCACCCGTAACGCATTAAATTCTCCGAAAAGGATTCACCGCACTTATTTAATTATTTAACGACGAATAATTCTAAACGGCGTCAAAAATATCTTTTGATCATTAAACTCCAAAATATTTATTAACTTTGGATAATAAACCTCCGAGCCCAACATCCAAAATACATAAAAATACATAAAGTGTACTTTAAAATTAATGGGTCTTACAAATTCTCTCCGACTTCAGCTGCAATCCCTGAGTTGCTTTTTCATCTTTTTTATTATTTTTGCAGAGCAAAACATTATTTTCTTGTAACAAGCTAAACTTAGTAAGCTTTAGCTTGAGGGGGACGTTAGAATATTAGAAAATATCTTATAATGATCTTTTATATTATATTAGAGTATCTTAATTTATTTGTTAGTATCAATTTATAATCAATAGAGATATCTTAGATTATCTCTTATATTATTATGATTTTTTCCTTATTTAGGATTATGTCTAACGTTTCTCTATAAATAGAGATTAGTATGGAGGTTTTTGTAATAAATCAGCATTAAGCCTATTATCAATAATATTTCAAACCCTTTATTAATTTTCTCCTCTCATTTTCTCTAAAATCCCACAACTTCAAACAAAACCAATGAGACAATGGTGGTTATTGGAAGAATTATATTGATTAATATCCAAAATGAATTAAAATAAGCCAAATGAAGACCAAAACGAGCAAAATTCTAATCCATCTTATTAAAGCATATATTAGATGAACTACATTGGCTAGAACTAAAATGGATTAGAATAAGTGAAGGTAGAAAAAATTGAAAAAAAAATGTGGTATCCTCTGTGACATAAATGCACTTATTAGACAAACTACATTGAAACAATAACCAAAATGGATTACAATAACCATCTAAAGACCAAATTGACCAAAATCCTAATCCACTGAGACTAATGCAGTTATTTGATGAACTACATTGACTAAGATCTAAATACATTACAATAAGCTAGTGAAGACCAAAATGACCAAAAATCTTATTAGTTGACAGTAATGCACTTATTAGATGAACTAAAATGGATAAAAATCAAAATAGATTAGAATAAGTTGAGTGAAGGTCAAAATAACTGAAATCCTACTCCATTGAGACTAATTCACTCATTTGAAAAAAACTAGCTGAGTGAAGTTTAGAATACACTTATTAGACAAATTACATTGACTTAGAATCAAAATGGATTAGAGAAATCCTTGTAAAGAACAAAATGACCAAAATATTATTCCATTGAGACTATTAAACTTTTGGACTATTCTAGTTAATGGAAGAACTATATTGGCTAATACCTAAAGGAATTACAATAAGTTGAGTGAGGAAGAAATGACAAAAATCATAATGCATTCAAAACATAACACTTATTAAACGAACTACATTGGCTAATAACAAAAATGGAATAGAATAAGCCTAGTAGAGACCAAAATGACCAAAATCTGAATCCAGAAAAACTAATGCACCTTTTGGAAACACTATATTGACTAAGATACAAATAGGATTAGAATATGCTGAATGAGACCAAAAAGATAAAAATCTAACTCCAATGAGACTAATGTAATTTTTGGATAAAGTTCATTAACTAAAAACCGAATTGGATTAAAATAAGTCTAGTAAAGACAAAATGATCAAAATCTTAAATCCATCAAAGGCTAATGCACTTATTGGATGAACTACATTGACTTAGAATCAAAATGGATAAGAACAAGTCGAGTAAAGACTAACATGCACAAATCATAATCCAAGGAGACTATAGTGGTTATTGGAAGAGCTATATTGACTAAGAACCAAAAACGGATTAGAATAAGCATAATGATGACCAAAATGATGAAAATTTTAATCCATTCAAACTAAAGCACTTATTAGATGAACCACATTGGCTAAGAATCAAAATAGATTAGAATAACTATAGTGTAGAACAAAAAGGGGATAAAATATATATCCTATATGACTAATGAACTTATTAGACGAACTACATTAACTAAGAACCAAAAAAGATTAGAATGACCCATTTAAAAACCAAATTGACCAAAATCCTAATCCATTGAGACTAATACAATTATTTGATGATCTACGTTGGCAAAGAATTAGATTACATTAAGCCTAGTGAATACCAAAATAACCAAAATATTAATCCATTAAGACTAATGCACTTTTTTGACAAGCTATAATGGCTAATAACCAAAATGAATTAGAACATCCAAAGTGAAGATTAAGATACACCAAATTGTAATCCATTCGATGATTATGGTTATTTGATAAATTGTATTGCTTAAGAATTAAAATGGATTAGAATAAGCCTATCGAGGACCAAACTAATGGTATTCGTAATCCATTTAGACTAATGTACTTATTGGATGAAGTTCATTGACTAAAAAACCAAAATGGATTACATTAAGTCTAGTAAAGACCAATATGATCAAAATCTTAATCCATTGAGGCTGATGCACTTATAGGATGAACTACATTGGCTTAGAATGACCCATTTAAAGACCAAATTGACCAAAATCCAAATCCATTGAGACTAATACAATTATTTGATGAACTATGTTGACAAAGAACTAAAATAGATTACAATGAGCTGAGTGAAGACAAAAATGACCAAAATCATAATTAGTTGAGAATAATGCACTTATATAAGTTGAACTACAAAGGCTAAAAATCAAAATAGATTAGATTAAGCCTAGTGAAGAAAAAATAGCCGAAATCTTAATCCATTGAGAGTAATATACTTATTTGACAAACTATGTTGGCTAATAACATAAATGGATTAAAACGGCCCGAGTGAAGTTTAAAATGCACCCAATTGTAACCCATTAGACGATTATGGTTATTTGATAAATGTGTGTTGGTTAAGAATTAAAATGGATAAAAATAAGTCTATTGAAGATAAAATTGGATGATATCATAATCCATTTAGAATCATGCACATATTGGATGAATTTCATAACTTAAAACAAAATTGGATTACAATAAGTCTAGTAAAGACCAAAATGATCAAAATCTTAATCCATTGAGGATAATGCACTTGTTGGATGGACTATATTGGCTTAGAACCAAATGGATTAGAACAAATCGAGTGAAGACTAACATGCAACAAATCATAATCCAAGGAGACTATAAATGACTAAGAACCAAAATGGATTAGAATAAGCTTAGTGAAGACCAAAATGATCCAATTTTAAATCAACCAGACTAAAACATTTATTACATGAACTACATTAGCTATTAATCAAAATGGATTAGAATAAGAATAGTGTAGAACAAAATGAAAGTAAAATATATATCCTATGTGACTATTGAACTTATTATAAGAACTTCATCAACTAAGAACCAAAATGTTAGATAACCCATTTAAAGACCAAATTCACAAAAAACCCTAATCCATTTAGACTAATGCAATTATTTGATGAATTACTTTGACTAAGAATCTTAATTGTTGAGAGTAATGCACTTATAAGTTGAACTATAATGGCTAAAATAAAAATAAATTAGATTAAGCCTATTGAAGACAAAAATAATGGAAATTTTTAATCCATTGAAACTAATGCACTAATTTGACAAGAGACATTGGCTAAGAACCAAAAAGGTTTAGAACAGCCAGAGTGAAGTTTAAAATGCCCCAAATTGTAATCAATTTGACGATTATGGTTATTTGATAATTTATTTGTGACACCCTAACCCATAATAACATTTATAATAATATATACTAAATTATTTGAAGAAACTTGCAGCGGATAAAGAAAATCTGTTAAAGAGAATAAAAACTTTAATATCTAATTTAGGATATCCACGTTTCTCTAAATACACATGTAAAAATTCAACTTTGTTTTTTTTAATTAAAATAGTACAATATTAATGAACTTGATTCAACAGAATTTCTTGATTTAATTCCCAAGACTTACTCGTACTAAGTTTTCATATAAAAAGTCATTTATATAACATAAGTAAAATACACATTACAACTCTTAATTCCCGGTGTCACCTATCAGAGCAGGGTTTCTCCCAAACTTGAACTTCGAGACTCATTAACCTGTAATAATTGCGATTTCGCAAACGCAGGGCCAAGCCAGTCAACACAACAACGAAAGGAGGTGAGTTTTGAAATCATGTTAATAGTATAATATGAGTAAGAAGAACACGCAAACAATCATAATAGAACCGCAGCATAATCACTTTACGATATATCAAAATATTTAATTAAATAGTATCATACTATAACATCAAAGTAACTCAAGTAAAATAATCATCTCATTATAATATGCATCAAATCATCTAATTATTATTTCCTTTGAAACGCGTCAATTACAACAAAACAATCACAAGGAAAATGCAATGCTATGCATGAGCTTAGACTCTACTTCACAATGTGGTACCATTCTAACTCTGAAGTACTTGGTTAGGAGGCTTGATACTATGCCACCATCCCGGTGGACGGACAATTCAAATTGGCCCTGTCCTCATAGATCCCCTCAACTCAACCCGAGACACATATACGTGACAGTCGAGGTAAACGTGTGTTGCGTGGTAGCTCCCGACTTTTGGAGTGCTACCTCCAAGTCACCTAGGAATTCCCCACCCGAATACCTCCAAGGTCTAACAATTCTTGCCTTAAGGCTCGACAGTAGACCGCCACGATCAGGCTCATTCAGTTGTACTTCCCTGGAATCACTCAATTAATGAAAATAAAATATCATAGAGTTACTCACTATAATTTACAAATAAAATATACATATAGATTTTGTCAATAATAACGTAGTTCATTTAGTTTGGTTTAATGAAACTTATTTCAAGTACGTTGTCAATTTCAACTATTTTCTTTCAAACCAAATAATACTAGCTTTACTCCTTAAAAATAAAGTCTAAATCCTATCACCAAACATTCAACAATTTAACTTAGATTTGACAAAGAGAGCAAGTTTTAAAATATTAAACACATCTAACAAATTTTAATAATATTATATAGATTTACAATCAATTACTCTATAAAAACATAATTTTGTATATAATCAAGGAGAAAGGAAAAAAAAATTAATGATAGAGATACTATTTTCCCAATAACATATATTAAATAATTAAAATTCATTCAATGGATATAGCAATGAACATGTTTTTTTTTTAACTATTTAAAAATAAAATTAAAAGGTACTTCTAACAAAATAACGAGTTATCGTTGTCTCTTTTGTTGACGATGAATCATCGGGGTAGCTAGTCCCTCCTACTCATGTAGTCAACTACTTAAGGAACTATAACTGCAGTCATTCAATTTCTAATATGGATAATTAAAAGTATCTTTAACGTGGTTCAGGAGTGCGAAGGCGGCGCCACAACTCCTACTCCTTACTTCAAGTTAAAAACTCACTTAATTACACATTGGCAATAATTTATTGGTAATTTACAACTAGTTACAACAACAAGGAAATGGCACTAGTATCAATATATAATCAATATCCGATTGAAGAAATATAGAACTATTCACTTTTAGATGTTCCCGACTACTCTAACTCTATACAGAAATTCCCAACAATTAGAACACTTGAAACACAAACAATTAATATTTACATAATCATATACACATTCAAATAACTACTCCAAAAATTAGCACAAGATTTTACGTTCATCTCATAACTCAAATGAGGACTCAAAAAATGAAAACATATTCTCATAAAGGTCTAACTGCTCCAAATTGATCACGATTAAATTTTCTTTTGAGCACTTAAAAGTATACAACAAATGAAAGCATATATAGATTTTTGAAGTAGAAGATAAGATAAGTAATTATTTACTAGAAGATACAATACATTATCAAACCAAATTGAATCACATAGTGCAAAAAACCACTTTCAAGGTTACACATCATTCTAAAGATTAATTTCTAGACTTAAATTATTATTAAAAAAATATCACTAAACATTTAGCACCCAAATAATTCATTGAGAATTCCAAATTTTCTTTAAATTATTTTTTCATTAATTCAAGTCTTAAATAAAAACAACTAAGATAATTCACGTTTCTAAATACAATACAATACAAATAAAATAAATCACGGATATTTTTAAAATCTATAAGATTTCTAAAAAATTCATTCAAATTCTTTTAATCATCAAAAAACAACATTTTTAAATAGTTCATCACTGTAAAAATTATTATTTTCAACTTATATTTTGAAATAAAATTTAAACTATATATATAGATAGATAGGAAATTTTACAATTAATTAACACTTCCAAAATAGTTTCCAATTTATTTTCTTATTTTATCAAACTTACAAAAAAATATTGTATATCTATATACATTAAAGTAGTGCACATGACACAAAACATAAGACATATGATAATGATAATGAATTACACTAATTCATAAATCTACAAAATAGTAGCCTCCTCTCACACTAACTACTTAACATGCTTATAGATACATCCCTCAGTTTCAAATCAAGCCACAAAATTGGTCCAAAACACAACACACCATCAATTTTAAAGATTTTTGAGTTATGTTCTAATCTTAAAATTGAGTCTCAAAAAATTTGCAATTTTATAATTTATAAAAAAATTGATAAAATAATTTTTAGTTTCTATACGCATACCACTACATGAGGCACTCTACACATATCAATCTACATGATGCACTCTACACATACCAAATCTAATGCATACCATTTTTTGTTAGGTTAATTCATAAAAAAAAAAAATCTACTTGTAAAATACATCAATTATAGAATTCAAAATTTAGATAACTTTTCAAAAAGAATTTTACTGTTGAGAAGATTTTTAAAAACTTTATTTTTTTTTCCCCCTTCTTTTTACTTCTCTTTCTCAGTTAGTATAACATTTTATCATTAGTACTATTGTATATCACTAAAGAGTTCTTAAACTCTAAAACTCTAACATCGAGTCAAACTCTAATGAGTTCATAATATCATAATAAAAAAAATCAATCATTTCAAATAACTATCCCAACACCTCATGATTCAATATTTACACCAGTCCCCTAAACCAACATAACAACAACTCTTTTCAATTTTCTAAAAAAAACAAGACAGAGTAAAACATGTTGTAAATTTTAAGCTGGTTTAAACATTAAATAAATCAGTAGCATAGAATTATTGTTATTTTATAAATCAATAAAATTCAACTCAATTTAATTTCTTTAAAATAATCAAGAGTAACTCAAACAAAAGTTATTTTCATCATATAAAATAAGTAAACTTTAACTCCTTCAAAATGTCATTTTTTACAAAATTCTAAGTTTACCAACCTCTAATATTCAAGAATTACTATTGCTAATAATATGAATTTCATACTATCTAAATCATGACGAACATTCTAAATGGTTTTCAAAACCAATATCAAAACTCTACTCATCTAGATATAACCATCAACACTTTCAAGTGATTTAAAGTTAACATTCACGATTTAAAATCGATTTTTTTTCTTAACACAAGCCAACATAAAATAAAAATAAGAATTTTTTTAGTCAACATTAAAACTTTAAACGTTAGAGACATATATCCTATATAACTCAAAGTTTATAAGGAAACATCTTTTTTTTTCTCTAAATTGAGTTTCAACAAAATAATATAATTTGTACCTAATAAAAAAGTCAATACTTAAATTTTTAAAACATTTAATTCATACGGAAATCAATGTTTCAATCAATTAGTTATTAGATCAAACACTTTAAACAGAAACATGTGAAAACTAAATATTTTAAATTGATTAAGGGTGAAATATATAGCTGGTCAATCAAAATTATTATTTCCAACTATTCATACAAAACAAGAGTGCAAAAATCATAGTTAGGTAGTCAAGCAATAAGCAACAAGTAACTAACATAATCTTGTCAACGATTAAAATTAACTCAAATCTTAACAAGTAATTTCATGGTTTATTTACTCACTAAGGTAGGAATTAAGAAGACACAACACAATAAGAGTAAGCAAATAATAAACAATTAATTAGTAATCTCACAAAAATGTATAATAATACAAAAACATATAACACTTAACACAATAATATAACGAGAGAAAAAAAACATGACAGTGAAAATAATTAGTACAAAAGAAAACACAATTGACAAGACTAACATTTGACTCACATTGAATCGACACTCAACCCACTCGGCCTGATTGGACAGACCTGCTCTGATACCACTAATGTGACACCCTAAACCATAATAAACATTTATAATAATATATACTAAATTATTTGAAGAAAACTTGCAGCGGATAAAGAAAATCTGTTAAAGAGAATAAAAACTTTAATATCTAATTTTAGGATATCACGTTTCTCTAAAATACACATGTAAAAATTCAACTTTTGTTTTTTTTAATTAAAATAGTACAATATTAATGAACTTGATTCAACTAGAATTTCTTGATTTAATTCCCAGACTTATCGTACTAAGTTTTCATATAAAAGTCATTTATATATAACATAAGTAAAATACACATTACAACTCTTAATTCCCGGTGTCACCTATCAGAGCAGGGTTTCTCCCAAACTTGAACTTCGAGTACTCATTAACCTGTAATAATTGCGATTTCGCAAACGCAGGGCCAAGCCAGTCAAACACAAAACAACGAAGGAGGTGAGTTTGAAATCATGTTACTAGTATAATATGGTAGTAAGAGAACCACGCACAATATAATAGAACCGCAGCATAATCACTTTACGATATATCAAATATTTAATTAAATAGTATCATACTATAACCATCAAAGTAAACTCAAGTAAAATAATATCCTCATTATAATAGCATCAAATCATCTAATTATTATTTCCTTTGAAACGCGTTCAATTAACAAACAAACATCACAAGGAAATGCAATGCTATGCATGAGCTAGACTCACTTCACAATGTGGTACCATTCTAACTCTGAAGTAACTTGTTTAGGAGGCTTGATACTATTGCCACCATCCCGGTGGGAGGACAATTCAAATTGGCTCTGTCTATAGATCCCTCAAACTCAACCCGAGACACATATACGTGACAGTCGAGTAAACGTGTGTTGCGTGCGTAGCTCGACATTTGGAGTGCTACCTCCAAGATCACCTAGAAATTCCCCACCCGATACCTCCAAGGGTCTACCATCTTGCCTTAAGGCTCGACAGTAGACCGCACGATCAGGCTCATTCAGTTGTACTTCCCGGAATCACTAGGCTTGTCAGCCCCCACTAATGGATGAAAAATAATCTCCACTTCACAAATTCACAATATTTATTTTCTCCCCTCGTTGGTATATGATACTCCATTAATACCTTTCATCTCAGACACAAATTGAAATCAACAATATTCTCATCACAATTTATAACATCACTATAATTAATCACACATCATCATCATCGTCACATAAACTCATCACAATTTATAGAATCACTATCATCAATCAGACATCAACACATATATTCATCAAAATTTTCACATCACCATTATTAATCATACATTATCATCATTACATATAATTATATCACAACACATCTATTTTTATTATAACATCATTTAAACTCATCTAATCAAACATATGCATAAAATTAATTCAAAAACCAATATCACAATAATATCACACACACTTTTAAAGAAATTAAATCAAATATCACAATAAGTCAAATGCCACACATTTAACGAAATTAAATCAAATATCACAATAATATCCAAATGCCACACATTTAACGAATTAAATTAAATATCACAATAATATCAAAATGTAGACATTCAAACAAATTAAATCAATCAACACCCTATAATATTTTATTCTATATTTTAATCTCACAATTACATATTTTCACAATTAATTAATTTATCCCTCAAAGGGCTACTGCCATACGTAGCGAAGCCTCGGATGAAATCCTTGGGACAAAATACGGTTTTCCCGTTCATCTCACAGTGTATTACACTCATGAATTCAAACGCTCTCTCACCCCTTACCTTATTTCGACGCTTTCACTTATGAATATGATTCGACGCCAAACAGTCTTTTCTCTTTGACTTTTTTGTCCTTCATTGATCTAACTCGACAGTTTATGGGTAAACGTCAAAAATAAATTAGGAGGAGATATTCTAAAAACTAATTTGAAAATCGGCCAAATAAAATTACATAATCAGAAAAACCATCAGCGGATAATATAGCCACTTTCACACGGTCGTTTTGGCGTTGGTTTTCACTCAAATCGGACTACGGTGAAGGAGAACGTTGCAAAATAACGAATTCTACAAACGGAAGAAGTCGAGTATTTTAGAGAGAAATTGGGGTTGTTAAAAATCTGAAGAATTATGTTTAATTGATGAGTTAAATGAATGAAATAACATACTCAAATTTGGGCGAAAATGGACAAAGTTTTCTGGAACATCACCGCTGTCAAACGTAGGGTTATTGTTGTGTTTCCTCTTTGGATTTACGGCTGCCCTTCCAACTCCCTTCCCTTCTTTTGTTTGTTTTATTTTATTAACAATTAGGGTTCATAGAGTCAAACCCATTGGTCTCTTTATTTATATTTTACTATTATTATTTATTTGTTAAAATTAAAAACTATAATTATTTAATCTCCTTTTTAATATCTCCAACACCTTTTAGTTTTCCAAACATTTATAATATTTTATAAATTAGAGTAATTAAAATAATCCAATATAAAAAAAAAAATATTTACTAATATCAAACTCCAAATTTAAAAATAATCTCTTACAATTTATACTTATCTTCTCAAAATAACTCACATTATAATAATACCATCATATTAGAAAATACGGTCCAAAAATTATAAAATAAATAAATATAACATCAAATATTTTATGTTAGTTACTAAATCATAATAAATATATATATAAAATCACAAATACCATAACAAGTATTTTAAAAATAAACGAAATCAA
>PGWS01035490.1:0-56548 GCA_002896235.1 Cicer reticulatum | reverse complement strand
GCATTTGCTTTACGATTGTTGTGAATGGAGTCTGTGTATGCTCATGCATTTCATTTGGTAAATTGTGTCGGCCCGTGATAGGTGACACCTTGGTAAACTGTACTGACCCGTGATAGGTGGTACGTTTACGATTTACTTTTTAGTAATCGTGTTGACCCGTGATAGGTGACACCTGGTAAACTGGTACTGACCCGTGATAGGTGGTACATTTACGATTTACGTTTTTGGTGAATTGTGCTGACTCCGTGATAGGTGGCACCTAGGTAAACAGTACTGGGTCTGTGATAGGCGGTACGTTTACGATTCCCGCTTTTTCTTTTAGTAAATCGTGTTGACCCGTGATAGGTGACACCTCGGTAAACTGTATTGACCCGTATAGGTGGTACGTTATGATTTACGCATTTTAGTAAATCGTGCTGACCCGTGATAGGTGGGCACCTCGGTAATTGGTACTTTGGCCTGCGATAGGCGGTACAATTATGATTTAACGGCCCTTCGAGGAGGGTTTTGGTTTGGAATTCCGAGTCCATGCATTTTTGGCATATACGCATTGCATTAGGGTGTTTGGCACGCGAGTCGTGGTTGATTTGAGTTTTATGATTAAGTGATTTGAATTTGAGTCGTTGTGGTAATTGCGTTGAAAATGCTAAGTGTTATGTGTTGATTGTTGTGTGTAAGTATGATGGTTATCGAGATCCCAATTGTCGTGGTAATTGTGTAGGAATTGCTAAGTGTTAGGTTGTGAACTTGATTAGGAATGACTTGAGTAAATGCATGAATTTTTGGAAAAACGATCAGGGAAATCGATTTCCCAATCGATTGGATGAGTTGCAGGAAGTTCACCATTTTGACCCAATCGATTTGCCAATTGATTGTATAAATATATCTTTCAAAATCTTTTAAGAAATCGATTTGGAAATCGATTGGCAGAGAGGCAGGAACTCCGCAAAACTGCCGAAATCGATTTGGAAATCGATTTGGCAACACAGGGACTCATCAGAACTGACAAATCGACTTAGAAATCGATTTGGTCATGCAAAAACTCAGCAGAACTGACCAAATCGATTTGGCAATCGATTGGCTCAGCAAAAGTCCTCATTTTGAGTTAGATCATCGATTACTCAATTGATTTATCAATGCTTTGGTCAGTTATGTATTACTTGATGGTTGGAGAACTTCATTTTGAGTTCATTGTTAATTGGCAAGCATTATATGAACTTTTAGCATATGGAAAATCCTGTTAAGGTGCATGCTTAGTTGAAAAGTTGTTTTGAGCATTTAAAAACCTAATTGCTATGTGTTAACTGTTATTTTCTGGTTGGTGACCCTTTACAATTATTGTGGAAATCTGGGCTTTGCCCTCAGATGAGAGTCAGGACGGTCCTACCGGTTCGTACCCTACGGACGGGAATGGAGAGGGGAACGCGTGATTGCAGTTACATTAGGAGGATCTCACGGGGCGCGTGGAGATACTCAGGGTGTATAGCTTTTTGGCAGGATGATCAGATTAGGATGGTGTATAGGGACTAGGGGTCCTTCTTTTTGGTTGGGAGTATTTTTAGTTTGGAAAACTGTACTTTTACTAATATTATCAGTTTGACATCATCTTTGGATGGGTTCCATGTACCATTTGATGTTGTGTAAATGTTTTGGATTTGTAATTGGAGAAACTTTTCCGCTGCTTGTAAATTGTAATGACTCAATTATTTATCCAAAGGCATTTCCTGATTTTAATTCTTTGTTCGTTTTTATTTACTTTTGAAAAAAAAAATATACCCTCGCTTTGAAAACACGGGGTGTTACAAGTGCAGTTAGGGTGTTACCTGAATCTCACAGTCACTTGAATCAGATTACCAGATGGATCCCCTCTTCCAGCACTCACACAAAAAATGCGTCCTCTAGCAGTAGGACGAGTAGCTCTAGCTACATTCACAACTGGTTCCCACCTTTGGAGCCGTGCAATCCTTCGCCATGTGTCCTGGCTTTCTGACAAGTGTAGCAGGTGAGAGTTAGGGGTACAAGCGTTAGCATAATGTCCCTCTTCCCCACAACGGAAACATCGGACCACTCGTCCAGTTGTCTTCCGAATTCTGGTTCCACGGCCGTTTCTGCCACCGTTGTTAGTTCGTGGTCGATCATAGGGTTTAGCAACTTGTTTCCCCTTGTTGTTTCTGGTAATTCACACCGACTAGGCCCTCCTGTACCAAATTCCTCCCTCGGCTAGCTCTCATATTCTTCATATCCCTCGACTTCCTTACACTTTTCCACAAGGGCTTGGAAACATTGAATTCCCAAGGGTAAGACGGAGTCTTGAATCTCATACTTCAGTCATCTTGGAAACGATGACACATGAATGGTTCATCAATTTCTTCACGGAAGAACCTGAAATGTCTCGATAATGATTCAAACTTAGCAGCACTCGCCCACAGTCATGCTTCCCCTGTGAAGTTCAGGAAGTCGTCACCCAGTTTAGTCCGGGTACTCATCGGGAAGTATTTGTCTAAAAACTTCCTTTAAACATGATTCCCAGTTCACCTCCTCGTGGGCTGCTCCCATCATAACCTTGCACTCTCCACCAGTACTCAGCATCCCAACAGCATATAAGTGGCATAGCTGACCTTCACTCCCGCCTGACAATTTATCATTTCAAAGATCATCTCCACTTCTTGGATCCATTGATCCGCCTTCTCTGAATTCTAATCCCCCTTAAATTTAGGAGGATTGTAACGACAGAAGTCTTCTAACCCCCTTGACTCTGCAGCACGGATCTCTCTTCCCCTCTTTTCAAGATCCCGTTGGGTCTTGGCAGCAGTCTGTGCAGCAACAGAAGCAGCCATGTTATTCATAGCCTTCGCCATTTGATCATTCTATTAGCGTTGGCTCTCGGAGCGTCATTCCTTCTTGGCGCATGGTTTCCTATAAAACCATCATCAAGTAGAGTCTTAACACTACTTCAATATAACTCCAAACTAACGTCCGACTATAACAACACATAATAATTATATTGGACTTGACAACTCAAGTCACCTAAACCGACACATGATCAGATGACAACTCCCAACTTCTAGGGTCGACCATACATCTATAACAAGGTTCCATAGCTCCAAAGAAAAAACTTAAACCAAAAGCTCTGATACCACAATGTAACACCCCTTTTCCAAAGCGAGGGTATATTTTTTTATCCACAAGAAATTAAAATAAAACAGCAGAATAAATAAAGAATGCCTTTGGATAAGATAATTGAGTCATTATTATACAAGCAGCGAAAAGTTCCCCAATTATAAATCCAAAAAATTATATAACAACAACAAATGTACATGGAACCCATTCAAATAAGATGTTCAACTGACAATATTAGTATAAGTACAATTTTCAAACTAAAAATACTCCAACCAAAAGAAGGACACCTAGTCCTATACATCATCCTAATCTGATCATCCTACCAAAAGCTATACACCCTGATGATCTCCACGCGCCCGTAGATCCTCTTAACGTACTGCATCAAGCGTTTCCCATCTCCATTCCCGTCCGTAGGGTACGAACCGGTAGGACCGTCCTGACTCTCATCTGAGGGCAAAGCCCAGATTTCCACAATAATTGTAAAGGGTCACCAACCGAAAAATAACAGTTAACACATAGCAATTAAGTTTTTAATGCTCAAAATGACTTTTCAACTAAGCATGCACCTTAACAGGATTCCAATATGCGAAAAGTTTCAATACAATATTTGCCAATTAAAAATGAAAGCAAAATGAGGTTCTCAATCCCCTAATTATAACATAACAAATCAAGACATGGATAGATTCAGAGCAATCAATCATACAACTAAAACTGAGGATTTTCACTGAGCCAATCGATTAGGCAATCGATTGGGGTGAAGGTTTTGATGAAAACAGAATCCTGGCTGAAATCAATCGATTGGGAAATCGATGAGTGAGTACTGAGCCCAGGTTTTAAGCCAATCGATTCCAAATCGATTGGTCGAATATGGATGAGTCCTGACTTAAGGCACCAATCGATTGGGCAATCGATTTTCTTAAAGGATTTTTTTGAAAACTGATTACGAAATCGATTGGCTAATCGATTTTGTCAATTTGGCCAAGTCCCTGTTTACCCATCCAATCGATTGGGAATCGATTTCCCTGGTCATTTTTCCAAAAAATTCATGAATTAACTCAAGTCATTCCTACTCAAGTCCACAACCTAACACTTAGCAATTCCTACGCGATTACCACGGCAAATTGGGTTTTCGAATTAGTTTCTACAACCATCACACTTACACACAATAATAAACACATAACACTTTAGCACCTTCAATGCAATTACCACAACAACTCAAATTCAAATCACTCAATCATAAACTCGAATCAAACCACGACTCGCGTGCCAAGCACCTAATGCAATGCGTATATGCCAAAATGCATGGACTCGGAATTCCAAACCAAAACCCTCCTCGAAGGCCGTAAATCATAATTGTACCGCCTATCGCAGGCCGAAGTACCAATTACCGAGGTGCCACCTATCACGGGTCTGCACGATTACAAAATGCGTAAACCATAAACGTACTGCCTATCACGGGCCCGTATCGTTTGCCGAGGTGCACCTATCACGGTCTGCACGGTTACTAAAAAAGAATGTAAATGACCACCTACACGGTGTACCGCCTATCACAGGCCAAAGTACTATCTACCAAGGTGCCACCTATGACGGGTCTGCACAACCATTTACAGCAAAATTCAACGAAAACCATAACGTACTGCCTATCACGGGCCGTATCGTTTACGGAGGTGCCACCTATCACGGGTCTGCACGGTTTTCAAAAACGTAAATCATAAATGTACCGCCTATCACATGCCAAAGTACTATTTATCAAGGTGCACCTATCACGGGTCTGCACATTTACAAAAAGGATGAAAATGCATGAACATACACTGACTCTATCCACAACAAACGTTAAGCAAATGCAGATATTAAAAGATTCCCATTTTTAATACCATTTAACTTAACGACTTCACACAAACATTAAGTAACCCAAGACATTAAGAGATTCCCCATTCTTAACGCCCAGTTAACTTAAACGATTTTCAAAACAACATTAAATAAATAAGTCATTAAGAGATTCCCCATTCTTAATACTGATTTATCTTAATGATTTTCAAAACAAAACGTTAGGCAACCACAGATATATAAAGAGATCCATTCTTAATATACTTTGACATAAACGATTTCCACACAAAACATTCAGTAAACAAGACATTAAGAGATTCCCCATTCTTATACTCATTACTAAACGATTTAAAAAAAACAAACATTAAGTAACCGAGACATTAAGAGATTCCCCATTCTTAACGCCCAGTTAACTTAAACATTTCTTCAAACGCACATTAAGTAAACCGAGGTATTAAAAGATTCCCCATTTTTAGTACTCGTTTAACTCTAATGGTTTTCAATTTCCAAAAAAACAAACTCAACATATTATCAAATACAATCCACACATAAACACCAAAGCACATCCATTCATTTATCCACGAAATCCAACCATACAAATCAAATTTCATCAGTATCATTCCAGACACGTCAGATACAACGAACACAAAACAACATAACAACACTCAAATACATTAGATTACATTCACTCAAACTCATACATAAAAGAGTTTAAATTCATTTTCCATAAAACATTCATCAATCTAACCAAAACCTAACTCTAAGGTTTTACCAATAACGCCTTAGATTCAGTTTATCCCCAAATCAATACATTAACCCTAACAAATCCCTCCCGCACAACCACAGATAAGTCCCTAATGCAACTAGAAGTTTGGAAGGAGCTCTACCTTACCGTTAGCTCAAACGTGCGTTTCCGGTACCGTGAGTATATCCGGTAAATTTTCCGCTCGCAACACCGCTTCCAAACTGGTCCACTAGCGCCGTAGCACGGAGGTGAGCAACCTCCCTTCTATCACTTCTTGAAACGACGTTTAGGTCTAGGTGAAACGGGGAGGTTTGTGTTTGAATCTCAAATACCGTTTTACTTCGTTTTCGAATCAAAGAGGGAGTATGAAGCTGAGAAAACCTTGCTCTCTTACTCACTAATCCTTGGGTTTCTATTTTCAAATTCAAAGAAAGCAAAGGAAGCAAAAATGAACAACAATGAGAAAGGAGGGAGAAGCTTCGCGGGTAGCAGAGAGGAAGAAGATGGAGTTTTATGATTTTCCTTCCTTTCTTTTTCTTTCCTTTGTTTTTCCTTCTCTCCTTTATATACTCTTTTCTTTTCTTTTCCTTCCTTCTAGTTTTCCTTTCTTTTTCCCTCCAAACAAACACATAATATATATAATAACATAACTTAACAAATATCTCAAAATATCTAGATATTTGTTAAATTACCATTTCACCCGAAAGGCATAAAATTCTCACGTAAGGGATTCACCGCAGTTGAATTCAATTTATTTATCGACGAGAAATTTAATCGGCATTAAAATATCTTTTTGATCATAAAACCCAAAATATTATTAACTTTGGCTAAAAGCCTCCTAACCAAAATCCAAAATATACATAAGTACATAAAGTGTACTTTAAAATTATGGGTCTTACAATGAATGTCCAAGAGTATGCTGGGAACGAGAAATCTTGCGTATGGCATGCTAGGGATTTTGTTGATGTCGTTTTCCATCTATTGAAAGTAAGTACAAGTTTTCAAGTTGCATTCGGCAGATGGATTTGTTGACATGCTCTGCTATTATGTTTGGTGTTTTCATAGTTAGTTTTATTAGCTTTATTTAGATCAATTTTGTGATTCACTCTTAGATAAAGTTGGTTGGTATAGTTTTAGATGTCTTGTAATTATCTGTTACAGTTGGCTACTATTAATTGATTTGTTTTTTCGAATTGGAATTAGATAAAGTTTCAATTCATTCCATTTCCTTAAAGTAATATAACACACAATAGGTACTAACTAATTAGTGTTTGTTTTGATGTGACTTGGTAAGACATGGCTAGAGCATTAACTCAAAAATAATGTTTAAAACATATTTGACTGTTTCAAAAGCTAATTTATTGGCTATTAAAAAGGTTAAATAAAATGGGGCTAATATTTATAAACTACTGGTGCATTCTTCATTTCTTCAATAGTAAAAAACCAGTGAATATTCTTCATTTTTTTCATTTAGCGAAACTTGTTTACCGATTTCACCCGCAAAAGAAGTAGGCAAAAGCCAAACCATGTAGACTTTTTAATCCATTATGCTTCACTCATTTGATGATTTTGTCTAGTTATCCTGTCTACGGCCAACTTTTGCAACTGTCAATAGCAAGCTATAGCAATTCAAGTTTTAAATTGTAATTCATAATCAATGTATATGCAAGCTAAAGCAATCTGATGTGGTGGATGTACAAGCATTAGGTCCATCTTGTATGTGTCATTTACAAGCCCCCTGTCAGCATCGACATTCATGTTTGGTTATTTTCATAATTGAATTCAACATAATCAATAATATACTGAAAAGTTACAATGCCAACAACAGTAGCAAGATGGCACAGGATAATAGAAAATCATGATTATATGAATGCTTTCTCTAGTAACTAAACAAATATCTAAGAGAAAAAAACAATCTATGAAAATTACAGCAATTAAATTTCATAAAAAGATACTGGATCAGAAGTTTTCAGCTTGAACAAAATGGCATGATTTACCAAGTCACATCACAACAAACACTAATTAGTTAGGGATGAAGATGGTTTACTGTCTAAAGAAGTTGTCAAAAGATGCTATACCAACCAACTAGTGACAGATAATTCCAAGACAAATGAAATTTGAATTGTGAAGTTGCTTAAGATGAATCTCTTCTTAATCACTATCCTTACTCAGTAGTTACTTTATATAATTTTATGCATTACTCAACCATATTGCCAACTAGCATTTGTTTTTCTGGGTGCATATATAAATGGAAGCAACAGAAGAAGAGTTGTTGGGTGGACCATAACATTCATATGCTTAGGGGCATTTGTCCTCACATTAATGTTTAACTTTTCTTAGGTCAGTCTAATCTTGATTCACATAGTTTTTTCTCAAGCTGCACATGCAATGATAAATTTATGCATTTTATTAGTGTTTTTCATGTCATTTAAGAATTTCTGTTAGTGTTCTAATTCTTTTCAGCATTATTTTATGCTATTAGCAGTTATATCCGTTTCACAGTGTGTGGAGTCAGAGGCACTTTTCTCATGTCTGGATTCGTCTTCCTAACCTGTACATATCAAGATGATGTAAGGCACAAATTTGGTCACTATGGAGGTATACCTTACCATGATGCCCTTATATTTGATAAGTTTCTATGGATAGTGTTAGTGTGAATTTGTTCATAACTTTATCATTAATCATTTTTCAGGTTTCACATGCCCATTTGGGCCACTGCTGCCTGCCTACAGCTTGCATTCTCATCAATTCCTACCTACTTATTAATCTCGGGTAAGCATTAATACTTATCTTTCACATTTTAAATATGCATATAGTTAATCAAGTTCGCCTCTTAAATATATGATTCATTTGTTTAGAAGTTGCTAAAGGTGTGTGGAATTTAAACAGAAGATGTCAAAGTGAATTTAATTCTAAAATTCTAAATTATTTAATTCTAAACAGAAGATGTCTTGTTTCTTACTTAGGAATCTAAAATTATTTAATTCTAAAATTGTTCTTATTATTAATCTTTTGAATTTTATTTTAGTAATATTTAAAATAATTTCAATGAAACATTTAACAAGAAGATTATATTGTGTTGTGAGATGTGATTGAAGGGGAGTATTAAATCGTTTTATGTAGTAATAGTTAATTAAACTCTTATTAAATACAGAAGTGATGGAGAAATTTCAGAAGTGGTGATGCCTAAAAATCGATGAAAGTGATGGATATGGTTTACAATGCCTCAAATAACGAGCTCGTCTGAACGTAGACTCTTTTTAAGAGTGCTATTGTTCAGGTTGATGCTGCACCATTCAAGCAGTGGTACCTTCAGCACTATGGTGTTGAAATTGGTAGAAAAAAGAAATCAGCTGCAACCAAGAAGGATTCTACAGAGGTGATAGTTTTGGAAACTTTCTTGTTATACACACTTATATACATTGTCCCATGGTATATGGCTTCATTTATATTTGTGGAAGGTGTTGTTATTTTGGATATCTCATTTAGTTTCGAAATGACTGCCTTTTCAAATATTTATATAAGAAAATATATCGTATACAGTATGTTGAAATTGAAAGTAAGCACTAGTCATATTCTAACATGTTTGCCTTTAAGGTTACTATAATTTATCATTTTGTGAATTGAATTCTCGTGCATTCTACTGTGTAGTAGTTGGCTCTTCTTTCAAATCGGATGTCTTTTTTCTCAAGATCGTCAGCTAGATTCCCACATTGAAGAGCAGTTTGGTGGTGGTCGTTTGCTGGCCTGTATTTCATCTCGTCTAGGTCAATGTGGCAGGATTCATTGGTATGCATAATTCTGCTTGTTTCAGAATATTTTGGGTTGAACTTCATATTTGTTTTATTGTTTATATTGGTTTTGTTTTATTTTATTTCTGTAGATACATCCTCGAAGGTAAGGAACTAAAATTTTCCATGAAGAAGTTACAGAGGAAGAAGGAAAATGGTGTTGCTTAATTGTAGTGTTTTCCGTCTTATATATGACTTCATTTGTTTTTAATAGTGCAACAATATTTGGTACATTTCAAGTTGATGTCACTTACTTTGGATGAGACAATGTTTATCAGACAACTTTTAGGTTGATGCCCTAAGACATCTTTAGTGTCAAACCTTCACTAGTTATGTGACAATTTATCAGCTCTGAATTTTATAACTTTGATTTTGTAAAAAAATTCTGATTCATTGTAATTGATATTTAAATGTAAAGTTTCCTATGAAATTTTGTGTTTTATGGTTGAATGAGAAATTCTAATTAATAGGGTAATATGTGAAATTTTAAGGATGCATATGTGAGGGGTGAAAGTTATGAAGAAAAAAAATTAAAAAGTTAATTATTTAAATCGATTGGCTCATCGATAAAATAAATAATTTTGAATATGACTTGTTATATTGGTTCAAATTTAATCGATCTAATAAATTAATTTTGAATTTGACTTGTTATATTGGTTCAAATTTAACCGTTCTAATAAATCATTTTTGAATTTGACTTGTTATATTGGTTCAAATTTAACCAATCTAATAAATCATTTTTGAATTTGGCTTGTTACATCTATCATTTTAGCTGATTTAATAATTAACTATTTATTACAACGCTTGATGTTAGATCGGACAAGAAACCGATCTAACAAGTACATATGAACCGATCTAACAAGTACATATGAACCGATCTAACAAGGTTTAATTGCACTAGTGGCCTTTGTAAGGATTACCAGGAATAAAACAGAAAGTCTATTTTCCCCATTTAAAATAGAGTTAAGAAAAATGAAAAAGAAAGGTGGAAATGGACGACTATATTATTATCACAATATCACGTTTATTGTAATATAGTTCAAATTAGGCATTTACTTGTTTTTAAATAATGGGTGGTTAGCAAGTTTAACCAATGTGTGGTTAATAATTGAAGCTAGCTGCATAAATACTCTTGTAACCACAGTTAACAATAGTTGATGAATGAGCAACAATTCAGTTCCTGTTAAAACTTGTTATATGTTATCTTCCCTCTCTCTCTCTCTATTATTCATCAAGATTCATCATCAAAGAAAAACTGATTCCCAACATTTGGTATCAGAGCCCGGTTCGAGGCGGAACACGGCGGTAAACGATGGCAACGCAGAAGAGCAACGACCAGATTCCGGCGAAATTGCCGATCTTTGACGGTAACAACTATGAGAGGTGGACGGCGCAAATGAAGGTGGTGTTCAGGTATCAAGGTGTTCTTGATATCATAAGCACCGGTGTCACACCGTTGGCGGAGAATCCCACAGAAGCATTAAGAGCAACGCATCGCGAACAATTGAAGAAGGATGACAAGGCAATTTTCTTGATTCCACATCAATGTGTGGACGCAAACGTTCTTGAGAAGATCATAGAGTATGAGACTGCTAAAGAAGCGTGGGATGTGCTAGCCACCACATACGCCGGAGACAAGCAAACGAAGAAGGTGAAATTGATGGCGATGAGGCGTCAATTGGGCTATTACAAATGGAATCCAATGAATCAGTGGCCAGTTTCGTAAACAGGTTAGTAGTTCTAACTAATCAAATGAGGAGTTGTGGTGAAACGGTATCTGAAACCATGAAAGTGGAAAAGGTTCTCACTGGATTAACCCCAAATTTTGATGGAGTTGTTTCTGCAATAGAGCAAGCTAAAGACCTAGATACATTAAAACTAGAACATTTGCTAGGTGCTTTAGAAGCACATGAATTGAAATTAAAGAACAGGGATAATATCAAGAAAATGATAAAGAGAATGAGAAAGCCCTGTTTGCACAATCTCAAAAGAAAGGAGGTGGAAGTGAATCTTGGAAGAATAAGAGAGGAAAAGGAAAGTGGAAGAACAATAAGCAAGAAGGCTATAATCCTAAGGGTGAGAATCAGAAGAAAGAAGGTGACAGTAATGGAAAGGGAAAGAAGAAATCTAAGGAAGATATTCAGTGTTACAATTGTCAAAAATATGGTCATTATGCAGATGAGTGTAACAATCCTAAGGTGCCTAGAAAGAGAAATGAAGAAGCTCAATTTGCGCAGCTCTGATAATCAGGAAACCGTAATGTTTGATGGCTATCATTAACAGTGAAACAGGCTGTGAAGAATGGTGGTATTTGGATACTGGTTGCTCGAACCATATGACAGGGCATAAGGATTGGTTCTGTGAGCTTGATGAAACAGTGAGAAGAAGCATCAAGTTTGGAGATGGAAGATCTGTAATGGCCAAAGGAATTGGAAAAGTGAGCATAAGAAGAGTAGATGGAAGTAAGGTGGTGATTAGCGATGTACTGTATGTTCCTAATATGGAAAGTAACTTGCTTAGCTTGGGACAATTGATGGAGAAGGGCTTCTCAATGCATATGCAAGGTGAACATATGGAAGTTGCTGATACAAATGGAAAATGTGTCTTGAAAGTCCCTGTATCAAAGAACAGAACCTTCAAGGTTGGTGTGAGTTCACTTGAGCAGAAATGCCTAACTGCTCAAGTCAATGAAAGTGTGTGGAAATGGCACAAGAGAATGGGACACTTGAACTTCAACAGCATGAGAAAGCTGCAGATGAATGGCATGGTAGCTGGTTTGCCAGTAATTGAAGTTCCAAAGGGTGTGTGTGGTAAATGCTGTGAAGGGAAACAACCTAGGAAATCTTACAAGACTGCAGTGCCAACAAGAGCAAAGACAAAGCTTGAAATTGTACACTCAGATGTGTGTGGACCATTTGAAGCCAAGTCTTATGGAGGTAACTTGTACTTTGTCTCTTTTATAGATGATTTTACCAAGAAAATGTGGATTTACTTGTTGCAAAAGAAGTATGAAGTCTTTACAACATTTAAATCATTTAAGAAACTTGCTGAAAAACAAGCTGGAAATTCAATCAAGTTACTAAGAACAGATGGTGGGGGGGAGTATACATCAACTGAATTTGAAAATTACTGCAAGGAAGAAGGATTAATTCATGAAGTAATGGCACCTTATACTCCTCAACACAATGGGACTGCAGAGAGAAGAAACAGGACCATATTGAATATGGTAAGGTGCATGTTAAAGGAGAAACATCTGCCAAAAGAGTTCTGGGCAGAAGCAGTGTTTACTGCAACTCATATTCTGAATAGAAGCCCCACGAAGAGGCTTGAGGAATTAACACCAGAGGAAGCATGGAGTGGAATCAAGCCCAGTGTGAAGCATTTTAAAATCTTTGGCTCACTGTGCTACAGGCATGTGCCTGAGCAAAATAGAAAAAAGTTAGATTCAAGAACTCAAGCAATGATACTAGTAGGATATCACAGTACTGGAGCATACAAATTGCTTGATCCATTGAACAAAAGAATTGTGATAAGCAATGATGTTATAGTTGATGAAACTAAGGAGTGGGATTGGAATAACAGTCTTGCAAGCCAAACTGGTGATACAATGGAAGTTGAACTTGATGATAGTCAAATAGAAGAAGAGGATAAGGATATGCAAGGTAATAATGAGCCACAGGAAATTGTTGAAGGCAACTTAGCTGCACCCTTAAGAAGATCATTGAGACAAACAACAATACCAACCAGATATCAGGACTATGATGTATTTCCTGATAGTGCAATTAACATTGATGGTGATCTCCTAAATCTAGTATTGTTAGCAGAAGCTGAACCTGTGTCTCTAGAGGAAGCACTGGCTCACCCTCATTGGAAGGATGCTATGGATGAGGAATTGAGATCAATTCACAAGAACAAAACATGGGAAATGGTAAGCCTGCCAAGAAATAAGAAGGCTATAGAAGTGAAGTGGGTGTTCAAGACAAAGGTTAAACCCTCTGGTGAGATTGCTAAGTACAAAGCAAGGCTTGTAGCAAAAGGATTTCTACAGAAACCTGGCCTTGATTTCAATGAAGTTTATGCACCTGTAGCTAGAATAGAAACTGTAAGAATGATAGTTGCAATTGCTAGCAGAAAGAAATGGACATTGAGTCAGCTAGATGTAAAATCTGCTTTCCTCAATGGTCCCTTAGAAGAAGAAGTATACACTAAGCAACCACCTGGCTTTGTCAAGAAGGGCATGGAAGACAAGGTGATGAAGTTGAACAAAGCCTTATATGGCTTGAAACAGGCTCCACGAGCATGGAATAGAAGAATTGATGGGTTCTTACTGAAATTACAGTTTGTGAAGTGTACTACAGAACATGGTGTATACTTGAAAGATTGTGGTAAGTCTGGAGTGCTAATACTCTGTTTGTATGTGGATGATTTTCTTGTCACTGGTGATAGTGAACAAGAGATCAATGACTTCAAAATAGAGATGATGAGGGAATTTGAAATGTCTGATATAGGCAGACTGTGTTACTTCTTAGGTATGGAATTTGTGTCATTCAAAAGAGGCATATTCCTTCATCAAAAGAAATATGCAACAGACATATTAAAGAGGTTTAATATGACTAATTGCAATCCTGCTACTACTCCTTGTGAACCAGGCATTAAACTCACTGCTGGTGCAGATACAGAACTGGTTGATTCTACACTGTACAGGCAGCTCATAGGCTCACTGAGATATCTTTGCAATTCTAGACCAGACATTACCTTCAGTGTCAGTCTAGTGAGTAGATTTATCGAAAAACCTTGCAAAGATCATATGCTTGCAGCTAAGAGAATTCTTAGGTATGTAAAAGGAACATTGGATTGTGGCATTCTATTTCCTACTGCAACAGGAAATTCTGAGTTTGAAGTCATTGGTTACACTGATGCAGATTGGAGTGGAGACAGTGTGGATAGAAAAAGCACCTCAGGGTATATTTTATGCTTGGTGATGCTCCTATATCTTGGTGTTCTAAGAAGCAAGAGGTGGTAGCATTATCTAGTTGTGAAGCTGAGTATATCTCAGCTGCATTTGGTGCTAGTCAGGCTCTTTGGTTGAGCATGCTGCTCAAGGAATTAAATGTCAAGTGCTGTGAAGTAATGAAGCTGAGAGTTGATAATAGATCTGCTATTGACTTGGCTAAACATCCAATAGCTCATGGACGTAGCAAGCACATAGAAGTAAAATATCACTTCCTTCGTGATCAAGTCAACAAAAACAACTTAGCACTGGAACATTGCAGAACTGAGGTGCAGTTTGCAGATATACTAACCAAGGCAGTGAAGCCTGGAAGACTTGAAAAGATGAAGAACATGATTGGAACGCTCACATTAAGTAATTTGAATTAGGTGGTGTATTGTAATATAGTTCAAATTAGGCATTTACTTGTTTTTAAATAATGGGTGGTTAGCAAGTTTAACCAATGTGTGGTTAATAATTGAAGCTAGCTGCATAAATACTCTTGTAACCACAGTTAACAATAGTTGATGAATGAGCAACAATTCAGTTCCTGTTAAAACTTGTTATATGTTATCTTCCCTCTCTCTCTCTATTATTCATCAAGATTCATCATCAAAGAAAAACTGATTCCCAACAACGTTTGCATTCTATTCATGTCCTTAAAGCTTGTTTTCTAAATTATATTTTGAATTTCAACGCGGGAAGATGGGAATAACAATTTTAATGATTGAAATATTTCTGTTTATCATATGATAAAGATTGAGATATTTTTAATATAAATTAATAACTGCCGATTAAGAATTTAGATCCACTCATATTTAAATTTAATATGAAAATAGTTTTACAAATAATAATAATAATAATAGAAGTTTCGTTTGTAAATTTTTTTTTACCGAAAATATATAAATTAAATTCATGAATTCAATATAAAAGTTTGAAATGGGAAATCAAATATATATTTAAGAAGAAAATTGATGCACATATTCAGTTCAGAAAAAATTGATTTTTATTTTTTGTTATTATTATTTTATTTAATTAGTTTAGTGGTAAAATTTAAATACATTAATTATAAAACACTACTAGAATTCTGCGTTTTTCCTGCGGATTTAAGCAAATATTCCGCAGAAAAGCATGTTACCTGCGGATTTCCCAGTGAAACCTTATCCCCACGTAAAACCTTCATGGATAATTGTTACCTGAGGATTTCACTATCCGCAGGTAAATTACCTGCAGCTAAATCCGCAGGAAACGTAAATAAAATCCGCAGCAACGTTTAAGAAAACTTTAGTCAATATCTTACAACTTTTTATGCAGAAATATCTGCAGGACAGTTCCTACAAATATATTTCGCATGAAAATCTACATGTATATCCAAACGAAATTTTGCACAAATAATACGTTTCACATGAAAATTCACAAGTAATTTCGTATCAAAATTATTTTCAATAAAGAATCTGCCTGCTTAAATTTCCACATTAAACGAATTTGTTTGATTTTTTATTTATATAAAAATTTTAACTAAAAATATATGAAAATATTATTATAAATACATTTTTTAAAATATTTAATATTAATCTTTAATTGAAATACTATTGCAATAATCCAAAACAAAATTTATATCATGTTTTCAAATCAAAACTAAATATTTATTAAAGCATGATCCAACTATTGTGATAATTCTAAACAAAATTTATATCATGTTCACAAATCAGAACTAAATATTAATTAAAACATGATCCAAAAAAAAAATTAAGTATAACCAAATACATGATACAACCAATTTAACAAAATAAAAACAAATACTACTCAATATGATCACTACCAATGTCCTCATCCCCGCTATCTTAATCAGTTTCATCGTTGGGTTGTGGTGATGAACTTGGACGAGAAGAAGATCCAACAAATGGTCTCGACCATCTCTTTTTCTGAGTTCCAGAAAGACGGTATATCTTGTTGGCATTTGGAGAGAGCTGTCGTACCATGTTCTCGCAATCCGAAGATGTTGTCATTGTCAACACAAAAGTTCCTCCATATCTGGCTTTTAGCTATGACAAAACAACAAAAGTACCTATAATAAATCAAAATATACATGGTTTAAATTGGCACTTTATATTTGTCACTAAATTGAAAAAAACGGTACAAGTGTATGCAGCTTGGAGTTTTAAAGTTGCATTCAAAACCTGCATACATTAACCATATAAATGCTGATAAATGACCTTACTGATACCGTGCAGTTAGGGATTCTTTCATTCACGCAGTCAGTACAGCATAGTTCGATCTTTACCGATTGGCTCAAATTTGAGTGAGCATTTCAAATACTTTTAAAAACCATTTTAGTGAACTCAAATCTGAGTTGTTCAATCAAGATCTGATGATGCTGAGCTGCTGACTGCATAAATGTATGCAATTTGGGGAATCCGGATCAGTAAAATAACAGTTTATGGGCAAACCCCATTTAATAGTTTCATTTTGAAATACACTTTGATTAAAGCATATCACTTGAGCAAGTACCTCCTTTGGATTTCCGATGCACTGCAAGTTACCATTTACAAATACTCCTAATCGATCGCATAAGGCCTCCACCTCTTCCATAGAATGTGCTGAAAGCATAAAATCAAATATAACACAGGCTAGCTAATATATCTAAAGCATAAACAACAAGTAGAATATAGTGCGACAAAATCCATGAAAGAGCGAGAGAATACTTGTCAGAATGATTGCACGATCCTGTTTTGCAAGCTTGATAACATTCCATGAACATTTTCTTGAAGCAGGGTCTAATCCAATACTTGGCTCATCCATATAAACAACCTAAATTTGAATTGGCATTTACATAATAAGAAAACTTGAATCATCGTTTTTTTTTTTAAAAATATGAAAAAAGAAAAAATGATCAGACTGGGTTATTACAAGGATACCATATTTTTTCAATAAATATCAGCACCAAGATGAAAATATCACTGTATGTTTTCTATTTGCCCAGAACTAACCCCAAGAAATGCTACAACAAGTATCATGTGCACACGAAAAATAAGTCACAGTAAACATTGCACAGGTTGAAAGGATTTTCTCGTTTTTTCTATTGTCTCCAAAGTGCTTTTTTACTAGTAGGCACAAATCTATTTAATATAATTGATGATGCAATTTAGGTGTATTTTTTACAATAAATAGTTAAATGTTTTTGATACAATAAATAAGAATTATGATTCAAGTAACAGAAACAACTATAGTGGAATAATGAAAGAATTATGATTGCATCAAACATTTATCTTAATTCTAGTTCCTATATAAAGAATGTTTGAATAAATCCTTTGTTTACTCAAATTAGTGGAATAAGTTAAGTGTTTACATTCTAACATCAGTTGGAATTTTATAATGAATTTTGAATATCTTTGTATATCTGTTAATTCAATTTTTCTTATAAAAGAAGTTACATAACCATCTAAATTATCTTTCAACTTTTGTTGTGAAATATTAAATATGCATATCAATCCACACCACTGGGTAAATAAAAACGGATTGAAATTCTTTCTATTTCTCCACACACAAAAATTAATAGAAGATGATAGACATAAAGACTACAATCCATTAAACTTTCTTATCTTTGAAATTATTTAAATTAAAACTTTTGTACTGTTTCCCTCTCTAGTATAATAACTCTTCATTTTTTTCAACCCTCAAAAACACAGATGTGGGTCAGAGAAGTAACAAGTGTCCTCCCCTGTTTGGTTGTGATATATATTATATGCTTAATCATATCTATCTAATTATTTTAATTGGACAGTGCTGAAAAGCTTTTTTATACCGTTTGAAATCTCTACCACCAAGATAGGGACTTGTTCAAGGACACACTTGAATTAAATTAGTACAACTAACAATAAAAAAAGTATGCAGAAAAAGAAAAGAAAGAAAAGGAGTATGTATAAGGAATATATTATTATTATAAGAACATAATGATAGCAAAAGAACATTCAATAACAAGGAAAGTAAGGAAAAAGAAGGACAAGCACAACGAAACTGTCATCATTATAAGTTCACTATCCAAAACAGCAACATCAAACCAACCAAACTTTCTCTAGCTCTTATCCTATCTTTTTATTTCCCTTTAAATTCATAACTCTTCCCCCACAAACCAACACTACTCTTTATCAATATTGCACTATACTAAAACAACACCTATACTCTAAATACCAAATTTCTAGCTACATGAAACTACCTATAGAAACAGAGTGGTGTGTACCAAAATCAAAACCCTAACTCACTACAATCAACGAAAATGAATAATGAAAAATGGCAAGAAATAAGACTAAAATAAAATAGAGTGGCATGCAACACTTACAAAGGCGACGAGGTTGAGATGCAGCTTAAAGAGGTTAAGATTTGATGGCCGCAAGGTGTGACGGTGGTGGCTAAATCAGAAGAAAAACCCTAAATCAGAAGAAATAATCAGAAGAAACACACATGCTGAATAACCTAAGCTGACACTGATAACAAGATCGGTGATATAAAAATCATGAGATCTCGTACGAAATAAACAGAACAAAGTAAAAGAAATCTTAAAACTGAAAAAAAAAAAAAAAGTGGTGAGAGCAAGAGGAGAGAAATGAAGAACTCACCGATCAGAGGGATGAACAAGAAGCTGGTGAGGAAGAAGTAACAACGAATAGAACCGAAGAAGTAACACGCTTTATTTTTAATTTGGTTTTGATAGAGAAACCTCTTATTATTGAGTAGAAGCTCTGTCTCTCTTTGAATAGCGCCAACTGTGAAGAGAATTTTAGATACAAAAAAGAAATGAAGGAATCTCGTTTCCTTATGCATATGTTTGTTGGCAAGAGTTTTGGGATTTTTTTTCAACTTTCGTACTAAAGGGAAAGGACAACAATAATGGCTAAAAACGGTGCCGTTCTTAAAAAATTGAATAATTTTAATGTTTATATAGATTTTCGTTTACTTTTTATAAACAAATATAATAAATTATTTTTGAGAATTTCTATAGTAAATTTTAAAATTTTAATTTGTTTTTGATATCATCAAACAAATCGTGAATAGTTAAATAATATGTCAATTGTTTGACTATATTTTAAATTTAATATCGTTAAATTTTTAAGTTTTATCTTTTGATTCTATTTTGAAATAATATTTTTTATCATAATTTTAATTATGAAAACAATTTATTTAATTACTGAGTTCAATATAAATAGATAAATTTATCAAAACTCTTAATTCAGAGAATTTAATAGACACTATAATATAAAAATTTAAAAATTACAATAATATTACTAGTGATGCGGGTTCAGATGCAGAAATATAACACTCCAAAGCGTCCCCCTGCTCCAAATTTTAATTTCGGAAAAACCCAAACCAACACTAAATCAAAACGAATTTTCCTTTCTAAATTAGATGGATTCAGATGCATATTGCTACTGCGAATCCGAATTATATTTCATCTTTAATTATGCAACTTGTCTTATTTTTTTTAATTTGTTTAAAAAGAAATTTATATGAAAACAAAATCATAAAAAAATTGATATGAAATTTACCTGCGGAATTTCCCAAGGATAAAACACTCATAAACTTTGCTACGGAATTTCCTGCGGAATTTGCATGGAATTTGCTGCGGCAATTTGCCGCAGATAAATCCTACAAGATGAACTCTGCTGCGGAAATATAATCGTATGCAAATCCGCAGCAAAAGAAAACGTTACCTGGCGTTTTACCTGCGGAACACGATACCGCAGAAAAAGTCTTACGATACATGTGAACCGCAGGAAAATCCCCACGTATTACTAGCGGATATAATTCCGCAGGAAAAGTCGCAGGTAAAAAGCAGATTTCTGGTAGTGTAAAAAGAACGATGTTCAAATTTAAACCTTTGTGTATACAACTATTATTTGGAGATATACTCAAGAGATTAAAAACTGATTTATTATATTAAAGAAAAAGAATAAGAGTATGTGTAAGAAATAAGAGGAAAAGAATGGAGAATGAATTTACTTCTTTTTTGGATAAAATTTATTAAAAAGTAAATAGAAAAAAAACTAAGGGACATAGTATGGAAAAGAAAAATAAGAATAAATTTATTATATTTTGTTACATATAAAAGCGGTCGTTAGAATTTGAGTCTCCTGAATGAATCAAAAAAATAAAGCCCATACAAAAAAAAAAAATTAAAACCTTTTAAAATTATTTAAATATCATTATCTTTGCATTTTTTGTTTGCAAAATTAATAATTTGTTCATAATCAAGGTCATTAAAATACTATTTTCAATTGTAATCAAAGAAAGATTATTTTAATCTATCTTATGACATTGTAGATCGCAATAATATTTTAATAATTTTAAATTTAAAAAACTTATTCCAACAAATGCAACTGTAATAGGAATAATTAATATTATTTTATAAATTATACATCCCACAAGAAAACGATTAAAAATTATTATAAAACTCATTATCATATAGTTTAATCTTGATTCAATGGTTGAAACTTTTCTAATGACTTTTAATTCTTCTAATAAAATTTCATTGCATATACACTATTCATATTCATATGACTCTCCCAAGGTGTTTGTAACAATGGTTTAACATTTAAACCTTTCACATCACCTCTTACAATTTTCCAACATTTTGTTGAATGAGAAAATACAACATAAATATCTTGTAACACTCCAAAAAAATCTTTAGCTTTAGTACAAGAATTTGGAATATCAAGAAGTGTCAACTTAACGTTATGACAACCACATGGTGTTTATAGAACTCTAGGATTTATATCTAATAATTTTCTTTGTACACCCTGGTGTTTACCTTTTATGTTTGATCTATTATCAAATCATTATCCTCTCACGTTATTAATATCAAAATGAAGAGTTTCTAATATATTTTGTAATTCCTCATACAATCCTTGACTTGTTGTATCATGAACTTTTATAAATTCTATAAAAATCTCTTCAATTTTTATTGAATTTGTAGAAATATCTACACTATATAATAAGAGTCATTTATTCTTGATGACTTATGTCAGGAGTACAACAAAAAAATTACAAGAATGTTTTGTTTCTTTAATTGTTTATTTTATTATTGCACTTTTAACTTCGTTTCCTAACATATTAATCAATTTATTTTAGATCTTATAACTAACATAAATTTCATTATTCTTGATACGGTTCAAATATTTTTGTATGATAAGATCCCATTCAACAATCATCTCAATAAAAGAAAGAAAATTTTCATTATTTTTCATATTAATCCTCTTATTATTTTACTTAGCTAAATATCTAACAACATAATTATCCTAATTAATACACTCTCCTAATGTCTTTTTTCATTTTTTATAAGCTCTCGGAGATGTTTATCAATTTTGTATTTTTCTTAAATCTGATTTGTAAATCAATCCATTGACTCTTGAAAGTCATATGTACACCACTTGATTCATGTTCTTTAAGTCTTTCATAAATACGTTTCCAATCATTAAAACCTTTATTTGCTAAGTGATTTATTTTATTGACTTGTAGCAAATAACTTACAACAAAAACAAAAGCTCTATAAATTCTTTTGAATAAACAAGTGAATTTCTATCTAGTTTTTCTTCATTGGAAGAATAAAATGAAGATAACATGATGATGATAAATGCTATTAAAAGCATCCTTGGGACCAATAACATATGACATATCTCTTTTTCGACTATAATTCATCTCGCAAGTCACTTTTAAGGTTATTCCGTGTTCTTGAATCATAAATATTTAATAAAACAAACTCACTAGGTTGCTCATCAACAAAAAACCTTCGTACTTGCCACCACTTATTTGCATAAATCTTGTAATCTCATATTATTTCCGCTCGAATTGACCAACCCACTAAGAAGGAGGAAGAGTCACTTACTAATCATCTCATTCTTCCATGACTAGCCATCACATATCCTTTTTACTTGTCACCACTGATTTGCATAAACCTTTTAGTCTAATATTATTTCCGTTCCAATAGACCATCCCACTTGAAAGAGGAAGAGTTGCTTTGCTAATCATCCCATTCTTCAATAGTTTCTTGAAGTTTTTACTATATAAAAAATAAATTAATAAATAAATTCAAAATAATTAATATATAAGAGACTTAAATATAATTTTGGTATTGAATCTTGTCTTTGTTGTTTAAATAATATATGTTACTTTTTTCTTTTTGTAGAATTCTATTTGATTTAAACAATATTCATCTTCTTCTCACTAAGTGTTTTATCACAAAGGTTAGCAATCTCACCTCATCAAGCGTCATACTGCAATGTTTCCATGGGAAAAACTAAGAAAAATGCTCAACTTCTAGAACTAATTGCAAGGCATTACTTACCATTTCAAAAGCATGGAAGAGGTGTAAATGGATTATCAAGACCTTCAACGATGTTCACAATCATAACGTGCTTAGTCCTAAGAGTGTGAATCATCTTCGGTGTCATAAGAAAATAAGTGACGAGTCAGCAACTCTACGAAGTATAAATGTCCATAATAAGCCAATTTATTATCAAATCTTGTAGGAAAACCTAAGAGTATATACATGTTGTATCATCTGGAATGGAGCAATTATACCAAGGAGCTTTAGTACTGGAAAATGAAATGCACATTGAAATTAGCATAACTCTTCTAGAGCCATGTTCTCAAAATGTGACTAGTACTGAGCAATTGAGGGTATCTCCTGAATCAAATATTAGAGATCCATTTATTTCACAAACTTAATAATATCTCAAACACTATAACTATGATTACACATGCATTATAAACTTTCCTTTGCTTAAATATTACAAAGCATTTGTAGCTACAAACAAAGCAACTAAGGCCATAGTCAGCCTCCCCAATTCAGTATTGTTTGTCAATGAACAAAACAATTTCCGGTAATTGTAGCAATCCAGAACTTATTTGATTCATTGTTGGAAAAATAAAACACTTATTAAGACAAAAGAAGATTGTCATTTATTTCATTTCAATTTGATTTCATATTCTTTCTTTCTGATTTAATTATTATTTTATATATTACTTTTTAAACAAACCTGATGTGCATACCCCCATTTTATTATTTTTATTTTTTATATACTTTTGGTTTTGGAACAACATTTTTTGTTATATGATATGACTTATATATTTGATTTGTCCTTGTTAGTTTCCATCTTTTTCATTTGTCTCTAAAAGTTTTTCAATTTAAATTATTCAATTTAAATTATGTAGTTCAATTTAGTTTTAAAATCATCTATGTCATTAGTTGTTGTTAAAAATAAGCTTATGAGACAAATAGAGAATGGATGTACAAATACGAGAAATGACGTTGAATTGTGTTTGTCTAAATTGAATTATTTTTAACTATTTGTTTAAAATCAGTTCGGGATTGATAACTTATAGCAGAAGCAATGACAAAACTAAGAAATGCATGAGTAAAATGACACAAGCAATTTTTCCTAGTTCACCATCAACTTGATAGCTATGTCCAGTCCACTCACTTAGAAGGATTTAATCCACTAATTCAACTCATTGAATTACACATCACATGACCCTACAAAGTATGTCTTCTCAAAATAGCTTGACAACCCCATACTTTTTTAGGAACACAAACACCTTGACTCTACCAGCCAAATCTTCTCCACACAATCTGACAACCCTAGATTGTTGATAGCACACAACACCTGGATCTTACAAGTCAAGTATGATCTCAACACAATCTGGCAACCCCAGATTGCTTGAGGATTACTAAAGCCACTATCCGGAAGAGTTACAAGAGTTTATAACTTGATTGGTTTGCTTCTAATAAGTTGATTTGATATAATGATTTTCCCACACTACAATGAAACACTAAGCACTAAATAATATAACGTTGAACAAGTGATTTGCTAGAACTTAAAAACTCTGAATACTTTGAAAAATTGAGCTCTTGAGGTTTTATGAATAACATTAGTTTTTAGGATTTATGAGTTTGTTGTTCGTTGTGGTTGTACTTTATTCTTCAACCTTATTCCATTATTTATAGATGAAGTTAGGGTTTGTGAGTTTTGTCCTCAAGAATTTTGAATTGTATCTTCATTCCAACTTGGTAACTAATTATTTCTTCCAAATATAATTCTTAAAGATATATTTTGATAATATGACCTTAACCAATTCTTTATTTTTGAATCTGATCTTGAGGAATTCTTCTAGAAGAATATTGTGCGTATTTATTCAGATTACGTTTGCAAATAAATTCACTCGACTCTTCCTTCGTACACTTGATTTGATTTGAGCGAGAATAAAATTCGGGCTTGTTCTTGGAACTTCAAAACTAAGGATACGACTAAGTCTAGTTCAATATTTTTCCTAATTTATCAGAGCTTTTGACTTTCCATCAGGTCATCGAATTTTCTCCATCAGAATCATTGACTTGATTGTTGGAGCCAAATGATGTGTTGCTTGAATAATCATAGTGAGAGGCAGATGCAAAGTTGCGTGACTTAGAATTAGTGGTATGAGAAACTTCACATTTGTTTCTTTTTTAGTGTTTTTTCAAATTCAGAGTGTCCTTCATAAGAGTGTGTTGTATATCAGAGACAACACTTTCGAACGACTTGCAATCTTCAGAGTCAATAGAATATGTGCTTCAGATGCAAACTGGAACATTGGCTTCAAACTTTAAAGGCATGCTAAAAAATATATTATTCATCAGAGGCATGTTGAAGTTACTGTTGATAAGAGGCATGTTGAGGTTACTATTCATCATAGGCATGTTGAAGTTATTATTCATCAGAGGCATGTTGAAGTTATTGTTCATCAGATGCATGTTGGAGTTACTTTTCATTAGAGGCATATTGAAGTTACTGTTCATCGGATGCATGGACTCTCTAGAGTCTTTAGAGGCACAAAATTCTTCAAAGGATTATTGAATCTTTAGAGGCTTTTGGATCTTCAGAGGTAGACGCAGATACTGACTCATCAGAGGTATGTTGATCAAAAACACGCTTCAGTCTTCAGAGGCAGACTCAGAAACACACTGAGCTAATAGAAGCACTATAGAATAGGCAGATGCGCGAATTTTTCTAGTGCGTGAATTTGACTGATTTGATTTTGTTTCTCCTAACCTTTTCACTTCCTCTGATGGTGGTATCTTTTGGTCACTTTCTCTAGTGATATCCTTTGGTGGTGGTATCATCTGGTCACTTTCTCTAGTGATATCCTCTGGTGGTCGTATCCTCTAATCTTTTCCTCCAATTTTTTCTGTTCTAATTTCTGCATAGTTAGTGAAATTGTTAGCATAAAAATCACATAGAGGAATTGTTCCTGGAATCAACTTGGTTCCAACAATTTTTTTTTTATAAGTTACACACACACAACCCACGGTTTATATTCTAGTTTTCATTATTCTGAAATAGGTTATCAGTGGCGTTCACTCTTTTTTTTTAGTTATATAAGTAAAAAGAGAAAGAAAAAAAACAGAAAAAACCAAATATGTCAAAGCCCACGAAGGCAAAGTGCCTGGTGAATGTAAAGGAAGTATATAGTCCAACTTTGCAAGAACAATTATGTTTACGATAATTTATGAGCCATTTTAATATTACTGGTAAAAATCATATTAAATTTAATATAATGAAATGAAACTATTTATATTTTATTCCTTCAAACCACAATTTATTTTTTGATAAAAAAAAACTAATTTTCTTTAACTTAAGATATAGATATTATTTAAGTTGACTAGTGTAACGTAAATTATAAAACAAAATAGTTCACTTCTTAAAAAATACGAAAATTTGTAAAATGAATACAAACTTATAAACATTTATAAATAAAAGTTATTAATAAAATATTTAAATACAATTGATTTCACTCAAAACCAGATTTTTATAGTTCATATTACACCAATTTAAACTCAATTATATCATAACTTTTTATTTATATTTTTTTTGTAGAAAATTACTTCATTGGTGTACTTAGATTCTGATACTTGAATTAATAGTAACACGCCAAAAAAAAACTTTATAATCCAAAGTTAAGATGTTACCTTAAATTAATGGTAACATGCCACTTATTAGGGAACTTGACTTTATGAATGTTTTCTATTTTAACTTGGATTTCCAAGAAAAGAGAAAGTTAATCTTATATTCATCTTCTTCCTTGAATCCAAATTGAGCTTCAACTTCTCTTTTATGGAGAAAACCGTAGTCTCCTTTATTTTTCTCCAATATTCGTGAATGGACTTTAATTCTTCAAATTTATTTCCTTATCTTCATGGAACTTGGCCCTTTCTTCCTCCCGTAAGAATGATCAAGATGATTGAGTGGAGCTATAGAGAACACTTATTACGATGATCGATGAATTGTTTAACTTCAGAATTTTTTTATTTTTTGTTTTTTATTTGTATGGATAATTAAATATTATTGTTTTTTTTAACAATTATGACTTGATTGATTGAATTTATTAATATTAGAATGGTTTTATTTTTTTTATAGTAATTGATAATTTAATTATATATTAAAATTATATTTTCATTTTTAATATAGATATTAATATAAAAATTTAGTTTATTTTTGTAAAATATAGTTTCGTATAATATTTTGAAATTATATTTTTTTTCTCAATAAAGTTATTCATTTATGAGAACAAATATTATAAGAGATGAAAAGAGGAAGATGGAGATCGTATGGAAGGAGATGATACAATGAAAGATTAAATACTCAATTAAAAAGCATGAAGATTTGAGGAATGTGTTATAATTAAGTTGGTTTGAAGAAGAATGGTCCTCAATAATTTTCATGATAACAATTTCTTTTTAAGTGTCATAATGAAATTTTTTAAGTGTACAGACCCAAAGTTAAAACTTTTAAAGACTTTGTGTTGTATCATCTGATGAATAGAGAAGATAAATGAAAGAAATTAAGGCAGTTCTCTAAAAGAGTCTATTAAAACAATGTATGACACTGATCAACGCGTCTCTAATGAATATGATAATACAATTTTGCTCTGATTATTCTATGTTTGATACATTTGGCAAACCGGTTGATTGTCTAGTCAAACACTAGAGCTGTCAATTTGACAAGCCCCCTAATTATTGGCCCCAACCCACATGTTAGAGGGGCAAAAAAAAATTTAATTTAAAAGGCCCTTTAAAATTTTGTGGGCTTATTTTAAAACAAAAAAAAATCGATTTTTGTTTGAAAAAAAATTGACAATTTTTTTTTAATTTTTTTGAGAATTTTTATTTATTATTTCACAAATTTTTTTGAGAAAATTTTTTTCTAATTATTTTTTCGATATTTTTTTGAAAAAATCTCAAACTTAACAAAATATTGAGGGCTTATAAGCCACCTGAGCCCCCTCTCTTAAGCCCCATGAAATAATGGACCGAGATTTTAAAAAAAAATATTTTGATAGGGGGCCTTATATTAGGAGTTTTTAAAAAAAATTAAGGGGCCTAGGGGTTGGGGCTTTTTTGACAACTCTAGTCAACACATCAGGTCAACACTCTAACAAAAGTCAATGCTCTGATAAAAAGTCAATTTTCTTAAGTCAAACAATTGAGCATATAACTTTGAAGAAGTTAACATCTCAACATTCTTTGTTCATCAAAGTTGGACTTATTCTCTTATTGAAGAAACACATGACTTCCTCTCAAAATGTCATCCTCCGATTTTTTTTTTCTTCTGCTTCCATTAAGATACGTTAAATTAATTATGAAGACATATTTGGACAAATTTTTAATGTACATATAGATTCAAGATCTCTAAAAATTCAATACAATTCATTATTTTACAAGTTGATTTTATGCAATCTCAACAATGGTAAAATATCATAGTGATGTCGAAGTTTCTCTATAAAAAAACTTGTAATTTTATATATATATATATATATTGAGAAACCTAGTATCATCACATACAACAATCATTAAAAAATTTGTACTAATAGTTGAAAAACTACAAATACATTCTCCGATTATACTTTTTAAACATTTCGAAAACAACTTTAAACACTCTTTATAATTTAGTTCAGTAGTAGTTGTTACTATCAACAGCTTCAATGGAGGTGTTTTAATACTTTTGGTAAGTAGTGAATTAATTCCTTAAAAGTGATGAGACTCAACATAGTTACTATGTTGATGGTGAATGAGAATATTTGACTTTGTTACTTCTCTTTATTTCCTTATTTTACTTTGGCTTGTGTTTCTTCCATTTCTTGTGTTTTTATCTCTTTAGAGTGTTTCAATTTTGGAGGCATTATAGATTGAAATGTATACAAACCAACTCTTGAGAACAATGAAAGGGGGCCAATAATATTAAGACTTTATAAATCTTTCTTTTATATTTTTATTTTGTTTCCTCAAAGTATTGTTACCAAGACCAAAAGAGACTTTTGCAGACCCTTCGGATGTTCACCAAATTGGCGTCAGACGTCATTGCCATCTAAGATAATTTTATATGATATATCCGTGTCTGCATCTCAATATATAGCTATAACATTAACTTGCAGTTACAAGTTCGTTCTAACACACTGAAGTGGACGCAATACATCAACTATGGTGATGATGGGCATAGTTATTTACGTTGAAAAGAAAATGTGTTGCTAGTTGCTACTAACTTTGCATCCACGGGAAGGGAATCAATCAAAGAAGCACAAGTTTTTATTATTTCTAATAAAAAATGTGCATTCCAACTGTTTGTTAGTTTTCATGAACAAATGTGCACGCCAATTGTATGATACTTTTCTTCTATGAGCATTGTCTACATTTTGGGCTGCAAAAGAGCTGCCATATACAGTCAGCTTTCTCTATTCTGGGAGCATCGTTTGAATTGTGTTCCTCCTTTTTATGAGTGGATTTGTCATTGTCTCCCCTTTATGAGAGTATTGGTTTTTCTCTTCTATGTGAGAGTTACGTTTTTCATGTATGAGGATTATTGAACCAATTATGACTACATGTGTGATGGCTGGAAATGCAAAGAATGCGCGCCAGGCAATGGTCGACAATGCAATAATTGCGCTGCAGCCAACATCTAGTGCAATTGTTCAAGATGGTTCCCATATATGTCAGGACAACTTAGCATTGTTAGTTGGAACTGTCGGGGCAAGGATAACACACACATAGTTCTCGCTTTAAAATACCTGATTCGGTGCCATCAATCGAATGAGAGTTTCTTTCTTTAATATTGATTTTGAAGTTTACAAGATCCTTTTGACGGATGTTACAACACATGCACACAAACTCTTCTTCCTCAACGCTCTTTGACACTCAATCTTGGAACAATCGTCCAAATTTTGAACACACCTATATTCAAGATGAAAATCACACTTCAATCCTTACAAGATAGACACCTAGAGAACACTCTCTAGAAAACCCCAAAAGATTGCCTCTTTCAGTGCTTCAACGAAAAATCCACCGATGTCTCCTCAATGATTTGTATCTAGAATAGACACCTCAATAATTGATAATCCTCATTGTTGTTTCTCAATTCAAAACTTGATTGCACACACAAGTTGGACAAGAAAAATATTTCAATCTATGCTAAGATTTTGAATGCTTGAGTATGAGGAATGAGTGAAAGTATTCTATTGTTGATAAGTGTATAAAAAAGCTTATATATAATGCATGCAAAATCTTGGCTGATGAAAAATGTTATCTATGAGATATAATAGTGTTTGAAAAATATTGGCTAATGAAAAATGTTATTTATAAGATTGCCAAGCTGTTGGATCGATTCACACACCTTATGAATCAATTCATACACACTGTGTAAACGTGTTTGAAAAACAAATTTTGAAGTTTGAAGCTGTGTGAATCGATTCACAAGACCCCCTGCATTTATGGTGAGCTTTTTTTATGTTTCTAAGTCGACTCATTAGTTGCTAAGTATATTCAAAAGTGTGAATTATTGAGGAAATGATATTTTCATTTCTTGAATCAGAATGGTTACAATTATGGTTTAAATACAACATTCACTAGTCTAATAAATAAATCAGAATTAAATAAGAGAGATTGTACAAGGTCCCTTGATATTCACTATATTTGTCCTATATAATATAATAAATTAGTTACAAAATAATCAGTCAATTAATGACTTATTGTCAGCACCAATTTGGAATTCAACACTCCCCCTCAAGTTGGGCAGTAGATGTCAATCATGGCTAGCTTGGACCTTAACTTCTCAAAATTAGATTTGTGAAGGGTCTTGGTCAGTATGTCTACAGTTTGGTTCTTGGAAGGGTTGTAATCCAACTTGATAATTCCACCATCTATCATTTCTTTTATGAAATGTCTATCTATATCCAGATGTTTCATTCTATCATGGTGGACTGGATGTTTTGCAATATTGATGGTTTCCTTGTTGTCGCACCAGAGGCTCATGGTGGAACCTGTTGGTACTTCTAATTCCTTAAGCATTCCATGAGCCATTGCTCTGAACTCAGCCTCTACACTACTTCTTGCCACCACTGCTTGTTTTTTACTTCTCCAAGTAGTCATGTTTCCCCACACATAAGTGCAATACCCACTTGTTGACTTACGAGTAGTCAATGAACTAGTCCAATTTGCATCCGTGAACACTTTCACACTCCTAATTGAGTCCTTCTTGAAGTGAAGACCTTTTTCGGGTGTCTTTTTGAGGTACTGCAAAATTCGAGTCACAATTTTCATGTGATCTTCAGTTGGCTTATTCATGAAATGACTTACCACACTCGTTGAGTAACCAATATTTGGTCTTGTGTGAATTAGGTAAATTGACTTTCTTACCAATTATTGGTATCTCTCCTTATCAATTTGGGGACTGCCTTCTTGTACCGTCACTTTAAGGTTAGGTTCCATCGGTGTATCAACTGTTTTGCACCCTAACATTTATGTTTCTTCCAACATGTCTATCACATATTTTCTTTGGGATACGTAGATTCCATGTTTGGAATGGGCAATCTCCATCCCAAGAAAATATTTTAGGTGTCCAAGGAACTTGACCTCAAATTCTTTAGCTAGAAATATCTTGAGTTCTTCTATCTCGTTGTCATTATTGCTTGAGATTATGATGTCATCCACATAAACAATAAATATTGCCACCTTTCTTTCACTAGAATACTTGACAAACATTGTATGGTCGGTTTGGCATTGAGTAAAGTTGTGACCCTTAACAACTCGGGTTAGTCTTTCACACCATGCTTGTGGGGATTGCTTAAGACCATAAAGTGATTTCTGGAGGTTGCATACCTTACCAGTTGTTTGGGGAGTTTCTAGGCTAGGTGGTATTTTCAGGTATACCTCTTCTTGGAGATCACCATTTAGAAAAACATTCTTGATGTCTAGTTGGTGTAAGGGCCAATCCAGATTTACATCTAAGGAGATAATGACACGAACATAAATTTAGTTTTTTCATTGGAGAAAATGTTTCTTCATAGTCCACCCCATATGATTGGGTGAACCCCTTTGCCACCAAGCGGGCTTTGTACCTATTCACACTCTCCCATTATCATTGTGCTTTATAGAGAAGATCCATTTACACCAACTGTTTTTTTCCTTTTGGCAGCTCCACAAATTTTCATGTTCCATTCTTGTCTAGTGCTTTAATTTCATCTTCCATTGCAGCCTTCCATTAAACATGTTGGACAACTTCTTGAATATTTTTTGGAAGTTTTATGTTATCCAATATGGTGATGAAGGCCCTGTATTCTTGTGACAGGTTTCTATGAGATACATAATTGCTAATTGGATATTGAGTGCATAACCTTACTGCTTTCCTCACAACAATTGGTAAGTTAAGATCATTCTCATTTAGATCGCAATTATCATTAGGCTCAAAAACTATATTACCTAGTAGAACTTCTAAATCTGTATTAGGTTCAGAATTTTTTATTGGCCTTGGAGATGTGCAAATTTCTTCCTTTCTTTGAGTTTTCTTCTTCCTTGTGTACACCAGTAGTTCTTTTTCTGGTTCTGTCTCAGATCTAGTTACATATTTTGCTATTTCTCCAGTCACAAGGTCAATTTCTGGTTCTACAACTTGCTATTGTATGAAGGTTTGTTCTGTTTTTTAAAAATGCTACAAATTATGTTTCTACTGCTGCCAATTCTGTTCCATTTCATGTTGCAAATGATGTTGCTGCTGCTGCAAATTATGTTCCATTTCATGTTGCAAATATTGTTCCATTTCACAAGGTTGGGATTTTGCTATGTTTTGTTCTCTCTCCCCTTGAAGGACAACTTTGGGGGAGTATGGTTGATTTTCAAAGAAGGTTACATCCATGGAATGGTAGACTTTTTTGCTTATGGGGCAGTAGCACTTGTATCCCTTCTTATTTGGTAGGTATCCTAAGAACATGCATTTTAGGGATTTGGGCTCTAATTTTCCTTTCTTAGGATGGTTGTCATGCACAAATGCACTGCAGCCAAAGACTTTATGAAGAATGGATGAAAGGATTTTAATATGTGGGTAAATGAATAGAAGGGTTAGGCAAGGGGTTTTGAACTTGAGGGCTTTAGAAGACATTATGTTAATTAAATATGATGATGAAAGGACAACTTCACCCCAAAAATGATATGGTACATTAGTTGATAACATAAGGGACCTAGTAACCTCCATGAGGTGCCTATTTTTCCTCTCGGCAATACCATTTTGTTGTGGTGTGTTCACACAACTGGTTTGGTGAGATTTGAGGGAATGGTGATAATACTCACAACCATTGTTAGTTCGCGGGACTTGGATTTTGATTTGGAATTGGGTTTTGATCATATTGTTGAAGTTCTAAAATATTTCTCCCACTTCAGATTTTTCTTTGATAAGGAACACTCATGAAACTCGTGTATGATCATCTATAAAGGTCACAAACCATTTTGAACCGGTTATGTTCTTAACACGGGAAGGTACCCAAACATCACTATAGATTAATGAGAAAGGTTGGGATGGTTTATAAGATTGAGGAGGATAATGATTGCGTGAGTGTTTGGATAATTAACATATTTCACACTGAAACAAATTTGAACTTTTATTGAATAGAGAAGAAAACAGTTTTTCAAGGTACATAAAGTTTGGATGTCCTAAATGATAGTGCCATTGAATGGTAACTTCCTCTAGATTTTCACCACTTGATGCAACAACATAGACTGAAGTATTTCTTCTCTTCTTGGACTCACCATCTTGAAGGACGTAGAGACCTGCACATTCCTCAACATTTCCAATCTTCCACCTTGAATCCATATCCTGAAATTCGCATAGGTGAGACAAGAATTTAGTTATTTTATATCTTGAGTCTATTTACTTATGTACAAAAGGTTGCAATTCAACTTTGGAACATAAATAACTAAGTTAAGAGTAATGTCCTTGGAGATGATTACTGAGCCTTTACCAATCACTTTTGTTTTTTTGCCATTTGTTATTCATACCATAGAATTGTCATTGCATGGGGAATATTCATCAAATAGTGTGATATCCCCAAGCATATGGTCTGAGCCAAGGTATTCTGGTATGGCAGCAAAATAGACACATGAAGAATTACCTTTTTGAATCCATGAGTTAGATATTCCCTTGTCAACAAAATAGACACACGAAGAATTACCTTTTTGAGCCAAGGTAGCAGTTGAGTGTGTGCTAGTGTTTTGAAGGGATTGTTGTAGCAATTTTCGCAACATCTCCATTTGTTCCTTGCTGAATGGACTTGGTTCAGGTGTTGGGGCTGCCAACCCTTTACCTCATTCTGGTATGGCAGCATGGCGCGAATGTCCCCTTTCCTACATGGTTTTCAATCTGTTGATTTTCCATGAATGACCTAACATGTTTCTTTGATGTGGCCTGGTTTTTTCCAGTGATCACACCATCCTCTAGATTTTTTGTAGCTTCATTTCACAGCCAAGGCCGAACCTTCATTAATGGATCTTTGATTCGTGCTTCCATGCATGACTTTCCTTTAGCTCTCTTATCTTTTCACTTTTAAAAATACTTCTCGGTTTAGACCAAGGATTCTTCCTCTTACATCATCTAGATTATTGTTTAGACCAAGGAGGAACAAGTATACTCAGTCTTTCTCCACCAGTTTTTTGTACTGTTTACTGTCTTCAAGGCATGTTCATAGTATATCCTCATAGATAACCAACTATTGCGAGTAACGGGTGAGGGTATGGTAGTAATCAGTGAATGTTGTGTCTCCTTGTCACAGGTCAAAGAGGAGATTCTTGATCTCGAATATGGCAGAAATATTATCATTATTTGAGTATGTCTCCTTGGCAACACTCCAAATCTTAGCTGCAGTGCTGTAATACATGAAGTTTTTGACTGCTTTTGTGCTTATTGAGTCAAGTAGCCATGTCATGACTAAGTTGTTCTCTAGCTTCCACTTTTGGTAATTAGGATCCTTTTTCTCTGTCCCTTTAGCATTATCAGAGATGTAATCTTCCTTCCCTTTTCCTTGAAGGAAGATTTATCCGCTGTCGCACACGGGTCAAATACAATTGATAAAATGTAAATAGAGGTAATAACTTGAGTCATTTCACAAGGACTTCTGATGTAATAACATTAACCAAATTGAAAGTTGAAATTAGAAAAGGGGTTTTTAAGATTTTTATTTTAACAAATGAGCAAAACGATTAATCTACTTATTCGAGTTTCAGACCTATCACAGATTCTATCAATGAGTTTAATTTCTAATTCATGATTCTATTATTATTTGACTATAGAATTGATCAAACAAGCGTAATCAATGTTATGCGAATTTGGTTTCTTTGACTTGATTACGCATCACAATCATCAAAATGTTACAATTAAGAATCAAGCGTCGCAAAATTATAATTCAATTAAATTAGAAACCGAAACCAAATTATCTCAATTGAATTTAATCGATCCTATTGAAATTCAATTTAAGCAATCAAAATATCAATATAATAAAATAAATAGACATTGAATAATGAAGCGAAATTGACAGTGTAACCTGAATCTCAAGATGTTGATGAAACTCTGAACTCGTGGATTAAACAAATGGATAATTGTAGGATAAGCTTATTTGGCTAGTAGCTTAACAAGAAATAAATACCTAGATCATTTCAATATATGCATGCGGACAAGAGTCAAGTCAAGTTCTAGCGTAACTAGCAATCATGAGTGAGATAACACACAAGAAAAAAAAGAAGATGGAAAAATGTATTTCATTCATAATAACGCTCCAAAATCTCACAAAGGTTAATGACCAATCACAAATGATACATAATTTAGCATTTTAATCCAATTTATTTTACCAAGAATTCAAAGATACTATCCAATCATGCTAGTCGAAACAAACTCACAACATTTTCTCACAACATTTACAATCGCAAAATCTGATGAAAAAACATGCATGCAATGCCATTTTTATTATTTATTTATTATTTATTTATTATTTACTATTTATTTTATTTTTTTTATTTTTTTAAAATAACAAATAAAAATCCTAAATAATACCCCCACACTTAAATTACACAGTGTCCTCAATGAAAGTAGCAAGTATAAAATAAGAGTAAGGAAAGGAAGCTCCTTATTCAAACTTCAGCGTAGGTGGGCTTTTCCAAGGAGAGTTCTTTTATGGTAGCATCTTCAAGCACATAGCTCTCATGGAATAGCTTGAGGCTTTGTCCATTTACTTTGAACACCTTCTTGGTATTTTCACTTTTTATTTCCACTACACCATGAGGAAAAATGTTAGTAACAACAAAAGAGCCAACCCACTTCAATCGAAGTCTCCCAGACATAATTTTCAGACGGAAGTTGAACAATAAAACTTTTTGACCAATGGAAAATTCCTTCCTAGAAATCATCTTATCATGAAAGTACTTGGTTTTCTCCTTATAGATCCGAGAGTTCTCATAAGCTTTAAGTCTAAGCTCTTCAAGTTGTTGCAATTGAAGCTTTCTCTCAAAACCTGCTTTCACCATCTCAAGGTTACAACTCTTGGCCGTCCAATAAGCACGGTGCTCTATTTCCACTAGAAGGTGGCATGCCTTATCAAACACAAGTCGATAAGGGGATATCCCTATTGGTGTTTTATAGGTTGTTCTATGAGCCTAAAGAGCTTCTTCAAGTCGGTGGCTCCAATCTTTCCTATTTGGCTACACCATCTTTTCTAAGATCTATTTGATTTCCCTGTTTGAGATTTCAGTTTGCTCATTAGCCTGAGGATGATAAGGTGTAGAAACTCTTTGCACAACCCCATACTTTCGAAGCAAAGCGTCCATTGTGCAGTTGCAAAAATGAGTGCCTGGATCACTTATGATGGCCCGAGGTATTCCAAACCTGCAAAAAAATATTTGATATGATAAAACCTACACCAAATTTAGAATCGTTAGTCCTATGGGTATTGCTTCCACCCACTTCGAAACATAATCAAAAACTAGTAAAATATAGAAAAAACCAAAAGATACAGAAAAAAGGCCCATAAAGTCAATGCCCCACACATCAAATACTTCACAGAAAAGCATAGATTGTTGAGGCATCTCACTCCTACGAGTGATTGTTGTTCCTGCTATTTGGCACTGTTCACAACTTTTTTTGTGTGTTGCAAAAGAATCTTTAAACAAAGTGGGCCAAAAGAAACCCGAGTCTAAGAATTTTCTTGTTGTCCGTTGAGGACCAAAATGTCCCCCAACTTGAGAGGTGTGACAAAAATGAAGAATGCATTGAGCCTCATGGTGGGAAACACATCGCCTAATCATCTGGTCGCTATAGAATTTCCACAGATATGGATAATCCCACGTATAGTATTTGACATCACTGTTAAGTTTGTGTATTTGTGTTCTGGATGCATTTGTAGGAAGGACTCCAACAACTAGATAATTACCTAAATCAGCAAACCAAGGAGTTACCTCATGCAACTTTAGCAGTTGCTCATCAAGGAAGTCATCTTGAATGGGGATGGGGTCCTCATCCATTTTTATTCAGCTCAAATGATCTGCCACCAAATTTTCAGCTTCACTCTTATCTTTAATCTCTAAATCAAAATATTGGAGTAACTACATCAACTGGATCAATCTCGATTTTGCTTCTGGTTTCTTTAGCAAGAACTTCAAAGCTGCATGGTCAGTAAAAACAACTACATTCGAACCTAGAAAATATGATCTAAACTTATCAAGTGCAAAAACAATAGCTAAAAGTTTTATAGTATAATTAGCTTGTGCAGAATCTAAAGTGCTAGAAGCATAATAAATAACATGGGCAACCCTACCAACCCTTTGTGCAAGGATTTCTCCCACTGCATAGTTAGATGCATCACACATAATTTCAAAAGGGAGGGTCCAATTGGGCGGCTGAGTTATGGGAGTAGAGGTCAGTGCTGCCTCTAAGTAATCAAACGTCTTGCATTTTTCATCAAAGGTGAAACTGGTATCTTTTTGCAGCAAATTTGACAGCGGAAGAACTATCTTGCTGAAATCCTTGATAAAGCGCCTATAAAAACCTGCATGGTCAAGAAAAGAACAAATCTCGCGGATGCAAGATGGGTAAGGAAAATTAGAAATCACATCAATCTTGGCAGGATCAACTTCCATCCCATTCTTAGAGATCACATGTCCCAAAACTATGCCTTGCTCAACCATAAAATGACATTTTTCATAATTCAGCACAATGTTAGTTTCAATACATCTATGCAACATTCTATCTAAATTGCTCAAGCATGCATCAAATGAGGAACCATACATAGTAAAAATAATCCATGAAAGTGTCATGAGCATTGCATAGGGCAAAGGGCATCCTCCTATAGGCAAATGTGCCGAAAGGGCAAGTCAACATGGTGTTTTCTTGGTCCTTTGGTGCAATATGGATCTGTAAATTACCAAAAAAACCATCAAGAAAACAATAATATGACTTACCAGCCAACCGTTCAAGCATTTGATCAATGAATGATAAAGGAAAATGATCCTTTCTAGTTGCCTGGTTTAGTCTCCTGTAATCGATGCATACCCTCCAACTGTTTTGCATTCGTGTGGGGATAAGTTCATTATTTTCATTTTTAACCACTGTGAGTCCAGTTTTCTTAGGGACTACCTGCACCAGACTCACCCATTGACTATCAGAGATGGGTATATAATGCCTACTTGTAAGAGCTTGGTTACTTTTTTTTTTTTTTACAACATCCATAATTAATGGGTTAAGTTGCCTTTGGGGCTGCCTGACTGATTTTACCCCATCCTCTAGTAGTATCCTATGTATACACATGGATGGGCTAATACCAGGAATATCAGCCAAGGTCCATCTGATTGCCTTCCTGTGTTTTCTCAAAATCTACAACAACTTCTCTTCCTTTTCATCTTCAAGTTTGGCTGAAATAATCACAGGTAACTTGCCACTTCCTTCTAAATATGAATATTTCAAATTTTCAAGAAGTGGTTTAAGCTCTATAGTCGGTGGCTGTTTAATGGAGGGTACAACCCCAGTGGTCGAAGCTAAGTCTGCAAAATCAATTATGTTAGTAGAAATATCAATATCAGCATAATGATCAACCTGCAAAGCAGCTTCGATCTCAACACACACATATCACAATTGAGTATCTATACATAATTCACAAGTTTAAGTATTATCAAAACCAGACAATGAAGGAAAATAAATAGCAGATATATCGGGGTAAGTGTCATAAACCAAATCAGGAAGCCATTCAATTTGAAAAATAGAATGCTCTTCCATGGGGTGTTTCATAGCATCAAAGATGTTAAATTTTACAATGTTATCACCAAATTCCATGGATAGAGTTCCAACATGTACATCAATTTTTGTTCTAGCAGTTTTCAAAAATGGTCTCCTTAAGATGATAGGCGTCCTGTTGGACTTATTCTCTCCATCTCCCTCCATTTCCAGACTGTAAAAATCTACAGGAAATATCAATTAATTAACTCGAACAAGTACATCCTCCACAAGTCCAGTAGGACTAGTATTGCTCATGTTCGCCAATTGAATGGTATTACCTATACTCTGTAAAGGTCCAAAAGGAAGAGAGTTAAAAATAGATGTAGGCATAACATTAATGGAAGCTTCTAAATCTAACATAGCATTTTCAAATTGACTATTTCCTATGGCACCTTGAATGGAAAAAGTTCCTGGATCTTTGAAATTCTGAGGCATGGGTTGAATGAGGGCTGAAAAATTTCGCCTCATGTTTACTCTTTCATTCCCTTTTAACTTTCTCTTGTGTATGCACAACTCTTTTAGAAATTTTGCATATCTTGGAATCTGTTTAATTGCTTCAAAGATGGGAATGTTCACTTCCACCTTCCTAAATGTATCTAGGATCTCTTTATCCCTCTCTGCCTCTTCCATTTTCTTAGTCTTCACTGCCCTTTGAGGAAAAGGAAGTGGTATATTTTTTCTCAACATCAACAGTTTCAAGTATCAAAGTGTCCTCAACAACCTTGTTATTTTTCACAGTAGTTTTAGGTACCTTTGGTATTTCAATAGCTTTCTTAGACCTCAATGTAATTGTACTAACATTGGGAGCATTTTGATTTACTACTGATTATGTAGGCAATTAATTTGACCCCTGAGTCTACAATTGATTAATTGAAGTGGCTAGCTGACCAATCTTTGTTTCCAAATTTTGAATGGTGGAATCTGTTCTTTGTTGAAATTGGAGATTGTGGAAAACCATCTGTTTAATGAGGTCCTCTAATGAAGGTGCAATGTTTTGCCGCTGATGTGGAATGTTTAACTGTTGCAGAATATTTTGCTGCTGTTGCTACTGCCTAGGTTGTTGTTTGCAGATGAATTCCCCTATCTCAGGTTGGGATGTTTCTCCAACAAGGATTATACCTGTTAGATGACATATCATAGTTGGCTTGAGGATTGTATATATTTGCTGCATATGCTTGAGGAACATCATCAATTGGATCTTCTGGCAGTGTAGGACATGAATCTGTAGGATGCTCTGGAGAAGTGCAAATACCACAGACCATAGCTTGGGTTTTACCTATTGCCAATTTTTTTAGTAAAGATGTAAGATCATCAAGTATGTTTTCTTAATTCTTGTGGGAAGAAGCTGGAATTTCATTCACACCCTTGTCAACACTACTGAATTGCTTCTAGTTGTAAACTGTTGAGAATTAATGGACATGTTCTCAATCAAAGCCTTTGTCGCTTCTGGGGTCTTATCGACAAGTGCTCCCCCACTAGCAGCATCCAAAATGCTTCTATCCATAGGTAGCAAGCCTTTATAAAAATATTGGATGAGAAATTGTTTAGAAATCCGGTGATGAGGACATCTATACAATAATTTCTTGAATCTCTCCCTATACTCATGTAATGATTCGATGTCAATCTGCCTAATGCCACATATTTATTTTCTAATTGAAGTAGCTCTAGAGCAGGGAATCATTTTTCTAGGAACAATTTCTTGAGATTATTCCAACTTGTAACAGAACCTGGTTGAAGGTAGTATAACTAGTCCTTGGCAACATCTTGGAGTGAAAATGGGAAGGCTCTCAGCTTAACATGGTCTTATGTGACTCCTTGAGGATTCATGGTAGAACACACAACATGGAATTCCTTCAAGTGTTTGTGGGGATCCTCACCTGCAAGACCATTAAACTTTGGAAGCAAGTGTATTAAACCAGATTTAAGTTCAAATGGTAGAGTAACTTCAGGATATGTAATAGACAATGCATTATAAGTGACATTAGGTGTAGCAAGTTGTCTTAAGGTTCTATTATTCGCATCATCCATATTTTGCAGCAAGTTGTCAATTTCACTATCAAACTCTAACTCGTTACCACTAACAGCTCTACTAAGTCTACGACGTAAATGAAATGTTCTATCTATTTCAGGGTCAAGGGAATGCAGATTTACAGAACTAGCCCTAGTCATGCATCATAATAATAATGCAATGCAAAATCACAATTCTGAAAATTCGAACAATGTCCCTATCGCTAAAATTGAAGTGAAAAATTGAAAACCCTATAAAATAGAATCCAAAAAAATTAAAAATACCACCAAAATTTCTAAAAATCAAATAAAGGCAACACAATTTTTTTGAAATTTTTAGAGAATATGAAAAATCAAAAAATTGAAAAAAAGGGGTCTAAATGAAGGAATTTGGGATTTTGAGCGTTGAACCCCGTAAGTCCCTTCTACGGGGGTCTTGTTTCTTAATTTTTTATGATTTTTTGGTGAAATTTTGGGGCAATCCGAGACAATTGCCTGAAAACCGGGTTTTTTTTACTAGCAACGTGCCTACGAGGTAGCAACAAGCCTCTATCCAACCTATAGAGCAACAAAACACGAAGAAACAATTGTAAGGATGGTTAGTAATACTCTAAAATTGGTTAATATTGTTATCAGAGAGTCCCCGACAATGGCGCCTATTTGATCCGCTGTCGCACATGAGTCAAATACAATTGATAAAATGTAAATAGAGGTAATAACTCGAGTCGTTTCACAAGGACTTATGATGTAATAATATTAACCAAATTGAAAATTAAAATTAGAAAGGGGGCTTTTTAGATGCTTGATTTAATAGATGAGCAAAATAATTAATCCACTAATTCAAGTTTCAAACCTATCACATATTCTATCAATGAGTTTAATTTCTAATTCATGATTCTATTCTTATTTGACTATAGAATTAATCAAACAAGCGTAATCAATCTTATGTGAATTCGGTTTCTTTGATTGGATTAAGCATCACAATCATCAAAATATTACAATTAACAATCAAGCGTCGCAAAATTATAATTCAATTAAATTAGAAATCGAAACCAAATTCTATCAAATGAATTTAATCGATCCTATTGAAATTCAATTTAAGCAATCAGAATATCAATATAATCAAATAAACAGAAATAGATTCATGAAGCGAAATTGACAGTGTAACATGAATCTCAAGGTGTTGATGAAACTCTGAACTCGTGGATTAGTCTTATAAAATTAGCCTTTCATGAAATTAAAATAAAAAGTGTTTATTTCTTTTATCAATCTGAATCCGAAAATTTCATGTCCAAGAATGGAAAGAAAACTCCCAATATATAGTACTCGATTTTGGACTTTAAAAATAAGTTGCCCGCTATTTAAAATTATTACAAAATTCCAGATTATGAAATCTGCAATTTAGGTCCAGTAAAGTTTGGCATTGGGCTTTTATTCCAACACAAAAGTTGTAGCTTTGATATTTAGCTTTCCAACGCCTGCTCGCATGCGCCAATCCGATATCCAGAGCTCAAGTTATGGCCTACAGAGCAAACAAGGGTCAAAATGCCAATAATAAAATTATAATTCAATTTCGATCCATAGTTTAGAAATAAGCTAAAAATTTATTCTAAGCTATAAAGATGTTTTAAAATTCCAAACTAAAAAGCTAGAAACATCAAATGCTATGATCAAAGATCTGGATAGATCTCGCCCGTTCGGTGTAGTTTTAGCCATTTAATTTGTAGCTAGTAATGGATATAGTAGTGTTTTCGGCCAGGCTGGTAATTGTGGAAGTTCAAGCTGCCATTTAAGGGTTTGGGTTTATGACTGAATTGTTTTCTTCAACCATGGAATAATGGTGTTTCTTTCACTTGGACCAGATTTGCTCTAATACCATGTGAATAATTGAGGAAATGATATTTTCATTTCTTGAATTGGAATGGTTACAATTGTGGTTTAAATACATCATTCCCTTGTCTAATAAATAAATCAGAACTAAATAAGAGAGATTTACTGTACAAGGTCCCTTGAAAATAATTTTGAAACAATAAAAAGGGAAATTCGAATTCTAAAAAATGATGTTTAAAATCATCAAAAGGAACTAGATGCAATTCAGTTAAATATGAAAAGCCTTTCAGGAGTTACTTGTAAATGACATAGATAGAGGCAAACAAGTTTATCTGATATATGGAGTTCGCAGAAACAATAAGCATGACATTGATTTTCAATAAACAAAGAATATCCCAAATATTAGCAATGATAATGTTTATGCTCTTAATTTAACGACAATCTCTGTTACTGGTAAAAAGTATAAATTTGTTACTGTTTATGACTATTCGATATAGACATGCTTAAATTCCTAAGACACAAGGATGAGTAACATGAAGTATTTTCTACCTTCTACAAACAATTGCAAACTGAAAAAGCTTTTTGTATCACAATAATTCATAGTGATCACAATGGAAAATTTGAAAACAAACCTTTTGTGAAGAGAGTGGTATTTTACATAATTTCTCATCTTCTAGAATATTCCAACAAAATGGTGTTTTTGAAAGGAAAAATAGATCTTTTCAAGAAATGGCTTGCACCAAGATTCATGAAATAAGTGTTGCAAAACACTTTTGGGCAGAGGCAATCAATACTTCATGCTATATTCATTAAAACCTATTTTAAATAAGACTCCTTATGAATTGTGGAACGAAAGAAAATCAAACATTTCAATTTTTCATCAATTTGGTTGTACTTGTTTTATTTTGAATAGTATACTATGGAAAATCTAGGCAAATTGAATACTAAGAAATTTATGGTCTTAAACAAGTTCCAAGAGCTGGGTATGACATTCTACACAAACGACTCTCGATAAAACATTAGAGGCATGTTAACATTTTTACCTGCAGCTTCATCAACAAAGTTTGTTGTAATAAGAAAATTAATAGTATCTTTTCTCAAACACAGTTAAGTGCTCAATCAAGAGACAGAGCTCTTATTCCAATTGAAGATTGAAAACAACAACAAAGACGAGGGTTTGAATTGTGTTTTTAAATTTATATGTAGGTTTAACTGTATATTTGGCCACCAAGTGATAGTGTCGTATTTGATGGCACATAACAATAGTGTCATTAGCACCATTTGTGCATGCTCATCCGAGAAAGTATTGTGCACGAGATCTTCATCCCATTCGTTCTTATTTGGAAACCATAAGTCCTTTATCATCAAATGTTGATGAGCTTGATACTAGAGCGGTTGTAAAGTAATAGCATCAGAAGAATATTTAAGCTACTATCATCGCCTATAGCCTATCTCATGCCCCAATTCAAATTGTTGTTCACCACAAACTTGATAGTTACGTCCAATCATTTCAACATGAAGGATTTTCCACAAAAAATTTATCTCAATTGATGTTTTAATAACAACAAATCTTATTAATTAAATGATTAAGATATTTTAATACATCTTGTTATCTAATGTGCACTCTTAAGTATTTTAATTAAGATATATATATATATATATATATATATATATATATATATATATATATATATATATATATATATATATCCAAAAAGGGTTTGATAAAACTATTATCAAAGGGTCACTGACAATAGGAGATAAATTCTATTATCAAATCTTGTTCAAAGGTTTGCATACGATATATGGCGTTTGCTAATTTAATGAAACAAAACCAAGCCCATAAACCACGAAAATTAAAACATGGTAAATCGTCAAGGAAGAAATCCAAATCGGTTGTTTTTAGGAAAACAAATTGAAAAACAACATAGAAAAAGCAAAAGTTCATAATAAATTAAACTAAACACACTTTCTGATGCACAAGATCAGCTATTAGCTGCAAGTTCAGAGCATACTTAATTTGAAGAATGTAAAGAAGGATTTGATGAGAAAAAATGAAATATAATTAATACATACTAACAAATACTTACAATTAGATCTGGTTTTGAAAACTGAAATGAAAAATACAATTATGGAAATATATGAGACACTCAAGAAACTCTCAAGATTTCTAATAGATGTTATCTTGCTGTATTCCACTCTGCCTTGAACTGAAGACAAGCCTTCCTTATACAGGGAAAGGGTTCTGCATGTACAGCTTTGGTGTAGTGGAGGAAATGATGAGATTCCTTTTGCTTTTGGTGCCGCGTTTGGTTTCTAGTGTATATGGCAGACAAGTGCCCGAAGCTTTTGCTTTTGCTTTTTAGAAAATATTCGATTTTTTTTCTTCTGATAATAGAATTTTTTTTTTATTTTTTTTTTAAAGTCTGGAATCGAATATGGGCTAGGCCCGAGACTTAATATATTAACCTATTTTTGGTGAAGTCTAATTTTGGGCTTGGCCCAATACATGACATGATAGACTTTTTTTTTGTTGGGCCTTCAATTAGTTGGGCCAATGTTTTTATTTTGTAGAGGTGAAGATACCAAAACAATCATCTTCATTGTCATCTCCCAGGTTCGTGGAATTTTCGGAAGCAGTTGCTGAGGAAACATTTGACGAGTCGGTCTTGCTTTTCAGAAGCTAGGCCATAATCTCAAAGAATTCTTCTGCAGTTTTAGCCGCTGCCAATTAAGTTTGAGCAAATGATTTTTGAGCTAAGAGTTGTGTTTGCATTGTTTGAGGTTTTTGCAATCCTTGCTTTTGGAGCCATGTGGATACGGCTTGCTTTTTGATATTCAGAGGGATGGAAAATTTTGTCCACCATCTAGTTTTGAATCTTCGAACGAGGATTGTTTGTACCTGTTGTTGATTTATTTCAAAATACCAGGCTGTTACCCATGGTTAGAAGAATTTTGTGGAGAAAAGCATTAAGGGGTGGAAAATGCGTTCTCTGTCTATAGGTTTGTAGTTGGTTTTGTATAGTTGGAAGCTTTCATGGACTTCCGGATGAAGAATTTCTGGGGTTGAACCATAAAGTTTCCACCAATGGGAAAACCATTGAGGGATTTTTGAGGGGTTCATGGTGAGGTTAAAGAAAAATAGCCAAGTATGACTAAATTTTTGGTTTTGAATGAGGAAAACATTATACCAGGCTTGTTTGTAGTCCCAGTAATTGAATGTTCTACAGTGATTTATTGTGGTTTTGAACTCTAGTGGGAATCGTTTTGGGGTATGAAGGTTTGATCCCCATTCTGAAGGTGGGATTATTTTGTATATTTTTGCGGTCGAATATGCGACTGGTCCTTCTTTTGGGTTGTTCTGTATTGTTACAGAACCCGTTATTTCAAGAATAGATTTGTAGTAAGGTTGGGGTTTTGATAAATCCCAAGGTTTAAAAAACCAGCCTTCTGGAGAAAAAAAATTGAAATGACCAATTGAGGATTTTTGTCATAAAAGTGGTCCTCAATTGTCCAAATGTTTTGAAATTCTGTTTTAACAAAATACTCAGATTTTGGTTTGAACAAAGTAATCTGAGATTCATTTAAAACAATTTTTGATTTTTCTTCTTGTTGTAGTTTTGAAATTATTTTACAGGATGGTCCCTCCTGTGGGGCTTTTGAAATTAATTTACAGGATGATTCCTCCTGTGGGGGTTTTGAAATAATTTTTTGAGAAGGGGTCTGTGAAGATTCTCCCTTTTCTTGCCCTGATAAAGATGGCAATTCAAGTGAGAGATATTCAATTTCTTTTTGGAGTCTATGGAGTCTTGCAATTTTTTGAAGATGAAGGTCTTCTAAAATTGAATTCTTGATCTTCTGGAATCTGTCAGGTTCAAGTGTTTGTTGGCTAGCAAGCCATTTTTGGATTTGATTTTGTTCTTCATTTTCTTCAACGGCTTTTACCCAAGATCAGATGGGTTTTGCCGATGAAAGAGGTTTTGAGTTGTCTAGTGGTTGGTCCTTTTGGACCTCGATTCTTTTTTATTTTCTGGGCATCACTCAAGTCCTGTTTTGAAGAAATTCTCTTGTTAGAAAATCCGGAATTGAGTTTTGATCTCCTTTAATAAATTCAATTTCAAAATAAAAAATACTAAGGATTGCTGGCCATCTGGCTAAAATTTGTTTTGATGAAATGTTTTGAACATCTTTTTGTAATACTTCTTTTGTCAGGAAATTTTTCTGCGAAAGATAGGGATCTTTCAATAGGGGTAATAGTACCCCGAGAGATATAATGTCATAGGAAACGGATTTTTGTTTGAAAAAGAGAAACTTTGGATTTTGAAACAACCAATCCATTTTTCTTAGTGATCATTAAAAATGTTCTAAGATGTTTGAAATATTGTTCAATAGTTTCAGAGAATATTAAGACATCATCAATATAGACAATGCAAAATTTTGAGAATGGATTAAAAATTTCATTCATAATTCTTTGGAATTCTGAAGGAGCATTCTTTAATCCAAAGGGCATTACCGTCCACTCATATTGACCAAACGGGACCGTAAAATCTGTTTTATACCAATCTTTTGGATCAATTTGTATTTGCCAAAATCCTGATTTCATGTCAAATTTTGAAAATACAGATGAAGAGTGTAATTTTTGTAAAAGATCTTTTCTGCGAATATATTTTAAAGCTTTGTTTAAAGGTTTGTAGTTTATGACTAACCTAGGTGTACCTCTTTCTATTTTAGAATTTTTATTCACATAGAAGGCTGCACAACTCCAAGGTGACCAAGATTTTGTAATTAGACCTTTTTGTTCTAGGTCTTGGATTTCTGCTTTGCAATGTGTTTCAAGTTCATAATTCATTTGGATAGGTCTAGCTTTCGTTGGGATTTGTTTATCGGAAAAGTCATTTTCATATGGTAGGTCTACCATATGTTGTTTTCTGTTCCAAAAAGCATTTGGTAAATCTGAACAGATTTCATTTTCAATTCTTTTTTGGAGATATGAAATTTTTTGTTTTATGAAACTATTTTGTAATTGTTGTTCAGTTTTGAGAAAAGAAACATCTTGTTTTAGAAAATATAAATGTTTTTCTTTTCCTTGAATTAAACAATTTAATTCAGTTTTGTAAACAGAACAAGCTTTTAAAAGATTTAAATTCATTGTTCTGGGTTTTTCAATAAAAGGGAAAACAATTTTGGCTTCTTTTGTTTTGCAAGAAATACTGTCGTAATTGACTGAATAGGGAGTTATCATGTTAATGAAATGAGTCCCTAAAATGACAATATGAGTAATATTTTCTAATAAAACAAAAGGACTTTTGATTGAAACGTTACCATTTTTAATGGAAGCTTCAGTTTTACTTTTTTATAATCATGTTGGAGTTGTTAGCCGCAACAAGTTTTTCATTAGATTTTTGTAGAAATCTGTTTGGTACAATGCTACTTTTTAAGCAATTTAAATCTGCTCCAGTATCAAAAAGCGCAATTATTTCAAATTTGAAATCTTTAGAAAAAACTAAATTAATTTTGATTAAATATTTTCTTGTTGTTATTGTTCTTAAAACGAACAAGAAATCCTCTGGGATTTCTTCTAAATTTTCAATTTTGTTAGAATATTCTTCATTTTCTCTTTCTTCTTCACCCTGTTCATGGTCAGAAGAGGTTTGATTTTGTGCCTGGGAAAGAAAATTTTGAAGAATGTTTGAATCAATTTCTTGTTTTTGTTTAAGAGTTTTTAACTCTTGTTTTACAATTTTAATCTCCTCTTGCAGAGATTGAATTGTGACATGGGCTTGTGACTTTGTTCTTTTTCCTAAGATATTTGTTAGGTCATAAGTGGTCTTAGGAAGTAATTTTGATGAGGAGGTGGAAGGTTGACCTTGTTTTGATTCAAAAGTATTTAATAGTTTTCCTATTATTTCCTTTTGAAGTTTTGTATCTTCAACCTGTTTTATAATATCAAGAATTAGTTCTTGATCCTATGTTAAAACATTAATTGATTTTGTACTAGCTTCTGAATCGCCAAGAGAGTCTGAGGTTCCTAGTTCATCAAACTGTAGAGGTTTATCATTTTCTGATGGACCTATTTCAGAATCTGTGACAGTTTCTTCTTCAGAAATTTCTAAAAGTATTGCCTCTATTTTTTGAATTATTTGTTCATCGATTTTTAATTCATGGAGTTTTTTATTTCTCTTGCAATATCTTGAGATGTGTCATGTTTGGCCACACTTATAACAAGTTATTTGTTTTGAAGTTTGAGGTTCGAACTTCTTTTGGAAAGGTTTTTTCTTGTAAAAATTAGGTTTTCTTTGATTGTAAGAATTTTGGGGTCTAGATTTTTTATAGAACTCAAGTCTGCCTGGTTTGGTGAAAGATTTTCTGTGAGGTTTTCTATAAGGTTTCGAACAAGATCCTTCACAATCTTTCGAAATATTTGTGATGGGTATTTAAAAATTATTTACAAAAAGAACCTAGTTCTTGTCTAGTTCTTTTCATTTCCCATTTTAGATGTTTTTGGAGTTTTAAATCTTGACAGATTTTCAAACCTTCCTTTTGAGTAAAGCTAACCAATTCCCCATAAGTTAAATGGTTATATGGGATTTGGTTTACCCCATAGACTTCTTTGATTTTGTTTCTAACCTTTTCTCCTAAAAGGGTTGGGAGTCCTGCAAGGAATTTCTCCTTCTAGAAAGGTTGGTTTGAGTCTTATCTTAGCATAACTCTGGTTAGGAAAGTATTTTTTTAATATTGGAACTCAGAAAGTTTTTTACATCTAAGGTTGGATAGGAGTTCTGCATTTTTATCTTTTAAGTGTGATGGATCACCTATGAAGTGCAAGCTAATTGTGTGTATTAGTGTTGCAACTGCATCAGGTATTGGGTTTCCTATTTCGTCGAGGATAGGAATTCCTTCCTCTGTGGTTTGAATTGCGTTCAAAATTTCTAGGTGTTGAGAGGGTGTGAGATGGTAATCCCACCATCCTTTGAGTTGGCCTGAGAATCCTGTTATTAGTAGTTCAGCTATGGCTTGGTCAGTTGTGTTGGCTTCGGTTTTGTAAGCATTTGATGCCATTGTCATTTGTTGGAGGAGACTTAGGATGTTGTATTCAGACATACCATCTATGTTCCATTCATAGACAGTATTGGCATTGAATTTGAATTGAGAGAGGACGTTAGGTCTATTTTCAATACCTAAGTCTGGTGTTGTGACCATGGCTAAAGGTTGACCCTTCTGCCATTGAAGTTTGCACAGGTTTTGTGATTCGTGTTCAGTTTCGGAAATTTGGTCTAAAGTCGTAACCGTTTTGTCAAAGGTATCTTTAGCTACCATTGGTGTGGAGGTAGAGGAATGTTCTATCCTACTGAGTTGTTCATGTAGGGGCTTGGGTGAATTCTGACCTGCCTTCCCTAAATAGTTTTTGGCTTGTTTTTGAGATTTGAAAATGGTTTAAAAACAAGGTTTTTAGTTTTGAATTAGTTGTCTCAATCAGAGGGACAGTGGAATTCTGTTGATGTTCCTTTATCTTAGTTAATCGTTTCGCAATTGTACTAAAGATGGACATTTGTAAGATTATTTGTTGAATGATATTTGAATATCTTTTTCCGAACTATCACTTGGGATTTTGAAAAGGGCAGCTTCTACTGGTTTTTCAAGGTGTGTTATTATGATTTGTCTTAAAGGTGGGTGTTCAGACTGAATTTTTTGTCCAGTTGCCAAATCCCATTCTGCAGTTTTATTTTTGGTTGTTATGGGATTAACAGAACTTAGGTTTTGTTTGAAAGGGTAAGAAATTTGGTTTTGTTTCGCATATATTTCAAACCATTCAAAGAATAGAATATGGGTCTTGTTTTGTAAAATGAACTTGTAAAATTCATTTTGAATATATTGTCTTTGTTTTTAGAAAGTTTTTGAAGAACCATGTTCTTTTTTCTGTATTTTTGGAAGCATAAAAATCGTTATGGAGGATAGTTTTTATCAACTTCAAACTCTTTTTCTATGACATTTAGTTCATTAACAACATTTTCAGCAACATTTTCAGTTATAGCAGAAAAAAACGGCGAAGTAGGTGGAGAAATGTTTTGTTGTTCCTCATTAGTGTTTGAGAGGTGTTGTGTAAATTTGATAGGTATATTTGTGGAATAGTCAACATTTTGAAAAGAAGCACTTGGTATGCTGGAACATGAAAAACGTGGTTTTGTAAAGTTTTTTAATTTTTGAGACAATTGTATGCAAACTTATCCGGTGATCCTTTGAAATATATATATCCAAAAAGGACTAAGTAAAAGAGGATTAATCTCCAACAATATAAGCACAAAACAATTTAACATATACAAAGAGAGAGATGCAATCATTGGATCAAGTCTTGGTTTGGCAAGGAACAAAATGCGGAATCTACCACTCCTCGTATATTCAATAAAGGCTCAGTAAGCATGAAGAATATTCAAATCATTCATAACATAATTAAGGAATTAGGACAAAAAAATAATATTTGTAACATGATAAAATGAGATGCTGCCATATCAGATCAGTAGTTATGCTATCAAAAGAGTTCAAAAGGAACAAGAACTTACGAGAAGACAACAACTCAACAAGAATAAGTTCAAGTAACAAGTTTATGAACTTCATAAAGTTTATAAGTTCATAATGTTCAAAGATAAATTAGAAAAGTAAAAGTTTGACTGAAAAGGGGTTAAATCACTGCACTTACACTATTCACTACTGAACAAAATTCGAATAAGTCCCCTGTTTCCTCTCTCGAGAACTACAAGACAATAGCAAACCCATCAAGCATTATGGAGTCCACTTAAACTTCAGAATGCTCATGGTTCTTCAAATAAAACTTAACCAACTATTACCATGTGTTAGGACTCGAGTCCAACGGTCACGTCAAGGCCTCGAAACATATTTGAATCTATAACATTCCTCTATAAATAAATAAAAAAAGAGCTCCTAACTTGAAGTAGAAGTAAAACAACATCACTTATTCAAATTACTTTTTATATAAGGTGCTTAACTTGATTAAAAGTTCTACCACACTCAAAGTCTATCTTAGATTTGTAAATCTTCATAAAGTTCAGACAACATGATACCAACTCAAATCCTCACTTGTAAACATTTTGAAGTCGTTATTTGGATTGTAGAAGAGATTCAATCTTCATCTATAAGTTGTAAAGTCTAGAGTGAGTTAGAATAAGGCTAAGAAATAAAGGTGAGAAAGTCCAAGTGAAAAATTTGGAAGTTGTCAAAGTTTTCCAGGCATTATAGTGAAAAGGTTCACTAAGAGTGAAGATTGGACGTAGTCTAAGTTGGACGAACTAGTATAAATTATGTTTATGTATCTTTCAAGGACTATTTTGATAATTTGAGGACTAATTTGAATTTTGTGCATAGTCAGAGACCAAAATAACGACGACTTATACTTACAAGGACTAAAATGGTGGTTTATCCAGATGAGCATAAACTAACTCTAATCTCAAAGATTAATGAAAAGAAATCAACTCAGAAAAACATTCCTAACAAAAGTGAAGGCTTAAAATTTGAATTGATAAAAGTCAAATCACATGTTATGGTTGAAACAAACTAGAACCTACAAAACCAAGTGTCTTCTGAACAAGAAGGTTCATAAAAAATTTCCTTTTAAAAAGAAATCCATGCTAGCAAATTGGGATGACATAGACGAACATAACACAAAAGGAGGTTAAGAAGCAGGGCATTTGTATATTGAAAAACATTTAAACTAAAAACGTATTCATGTCTAATATATGTTATTAGGCTTAAATGTCGAAAGGAACTTAATAAATTTTGAATGATCAAATATATTAAATAAAAATATTAGTTTTTCATAGAGCAAGCTCAAAAGACCATTAAATTTTTGCAAGACTTTTCATTTAAAAATGTTTGAAAAATAAAAGTATTTGAATAAAAAATAAAACAATCACTGTCCTAAAACTTTCTGAAGTCCAAAAAGAAAGCCTTCTATTAAAATCAAAAGTGGAAAAGCTCAAAAATGATTTATCTAACTTTGTAAGATTCATTGAATCATTTCAAAACATTATGGTATTATGGTATCTCAGTTAGAATTGCTTGAAAAATTGGTCTTGCTTTAGATATATCTAAAAAACAAATACAATATAACAATCTTTTTGTTCTAGAAAGAAAGAAGGAAAACTCAAGATGTTCCTATGAAAACTCTTGGTAAGTATACCAAATTGTTCAAGTAATAGGACTCGTTTGATATGAAGGATATGACAGAAACAAGATATAATAAAAAATTGGATAAAGAAAAGATATGATAGTGACGAGATAAACATTATCATATCTAATGTTTGATACACATGCGATAACCAACATGATAATAATATTTTATTTTTTCATGTATTTAGTACACGTCTCATCAATATAATATGTATTATATTTAAATAACAAAATTACCATTGTGAAAAATTACATATTAGTTTTTTTTTTAAATTAACTTATTATGTTTTAAATATTAGAAATTTACGAAAAAATTCCTAAAATATTAATTAAGTAATGAAATAATTTTATATTTAAAACTATTCATTGACACTACTAAAATAAACAATTTATACTTTAAAAAAAATATCATGAGTAACTAAATAATTCTATTTTATTTGTTAGAATATAAATAAAGATATGATATATATTATATGTAAATAACATAAATACCCTTGTAAACAAATTATATTTATTTTAAAATTTCAATTAATTTCATATTTTTGAAATTTTGAATATTAATTTATTAAATTACATGAAAAAGACATAACTATCATTGTGATAAAATCATAAATATTTTTTAAATTAATTATTAATATTTCATTTTAAGGTTAAGATCAAATTTTAATAAATATTTTTATATTTATATTTGAATAGAGTTACATTTTATATTTTAGATTATATTTTACAAATTGTTTTTATATTTTATTATATATAGAATTTAATAAAGATAATTGAATAAATTACTATTCTTATTCTATCTTGTTGGTTTCTAACTTAGCTCATATTCAAGATTGATTCAACTAGAGAGACAAGATACACTACGCCAAAAATGACATTTAACAGCGCCCATTTTACAGCGCTTGCTAAACACAAGCGCTGTTGTAATTTATATTTTAAAAATAACGGAACCTTTACAGCGCTTTTTGATGCCAAGCGCTGTAAAACAAGCGCTGTAGTAGGTCATATAACGTTTGCGCATCACGTTATAAGGCTTTTACAGCGCTTGTCAAAAAAGCGCTGTAAAAGGAAGCGCTTTCGCGTATCAGTTACAGCGCTTTTTTCACAAGCGCTGTAAAACACATGCGCTTCCATTGAATTTAACTACCTATTACAGCGCTTTTTTCACAAGCGCTGTAAAACACATGCGCTTTCATTGAATTTAACTACCTATTACAGCGCTTTTTTCACAAGCGCTGTAAAATACATGCGCTTTCATTGAATTTAAATACCTATTACAGCGCTTTTTTCACAAGCGCTGTAAACTGCATCTTTCAAATAATTATATACGTTGAAAACCCTCATATCCTCTACATCTTTCAAATAATTATATACGTTGGAAACCCTAATATCCTCTACGTACTGTGCGGCCATCTACGTTGTCTAAGGTATTTTTTACACATGATTTGTTATGTTTTGTTACATATATATTAAATCTACTAAAAATTGTTATATATATATATTAAATCTCTTTTACACATGATCTGTTATGTTTTGAAATTGTCAAAAACTCATACCACATGATCTGTTCTGTTTTGAAATTGTTAGTTGATATTGGTTTCCTTTTTGAAACTTGTTGATATGTTTTGAAAGCTTATTATTTTTGTTACTGCATTTATATAGGTGGTATAATATGGATAGGAAATGGATTTCAGCCAATCGATTGTCAAAAGAGTATGAAATTGGAGTGAAGGAGTTTGTTGAGTTTGCAGTGAAGAATGCAAAAGATCCAAATAGAGTAGTTTGTCCTTGTTTAAAATGTTGTTTTGGAAAACGTGTTAGAGAAGATGAATTAGAAGGACATCTAGTATGTAATGGAATTGATCAAAGCTACACATGTTGGATAAGACATGGTGAGAAAAAAAAAGGAAACATTAATTTTGAGAATAGTTCGACATATGCTTCAACTGACTTCGATACAGATACATATGAGCCGGACCGAGTTGATGAGATTGCAAAAGCAGTTGAAGAAGATCTTCGAGATTGTCCTAAAAATGTTTGAAAAGTTTGTTGAGTGATGCACAGAAAGAATTATATAATGGTTGTACTAAATTCACAAAGACTGTCAGCGATATTAAAGTTGTACAACTTAAAAGCGAGTAATGGATGGTCTGATAAAAGCTTTACAGAATTATTAACACTCATAAAAGATATGTTGCCAGATGATAATGAACTTCCCAGTCGAACCTACGAGGCTAAACGGATTTGTGTTCTATTGGAATGAGTTACGAAAGGATTCATGCGTGTCCTAACGATTGCATTTTATTTCGAAACGAATATGAACTACTTAAGGCGTGTCCGAAATGCAATGTCTCTCGATATAAGAAGAAATAATCTACTCCAGCAAAAGTCGTGTGGTATTTTTCCTATAATACCAAGATTTAGGCGCATGTATCGCAGTGAAGAAGATTCAAAACACTTGACATGGCATGCAGATGAAAGAATTAGAGATGGAATGTCGACACCCTGCAGATTCCCCACAATGGGAAAAAAATTGATCACGAGTATCCTGAATTCGGGATAGAGTCAAGAAATCTAAGACTTGCACTTTCTACTGATGGAATGAATCCACATGGTCTTCAAAACATCTCACATAGCACGTGGCCTGTGATTTTGGTAATATATAACCTACCTCCATGGTTTATGTATGAAGCGTAAGTTTATGATGTTGTCTCTGTTAATTTCTGGACCCAAACAACCGGGGAATGATATCGACGTATTCTTGACTCCTTTATTGAAGATTTAAAAATTATGTGGGAGACAGGTGTGGAAGTTTATGATGGGTATAGGAAAGAGTGTTTCAATTTGAGGGCTATGTTGTTCGGCACAATTAATGATTTTCCAGCAATGGTAATTTTATCAGGAATAGCATAAAGGTCAGTGTGCATGTCCTATATGTGAAGAGAGTACAAATTGGATGCGGTTGAAAACATTGTAAGAAGAATGTGTTTCTTGGACATCGTAGATTTTTACCTTATAGTCATCAGTATAGTGGGTGGAGAAATGCATTAATGGAAAATCAGGGAGGTAAAGCTCCTTTAGCACCCGACTGGATATCAATACCTTGAAAAAGTACAAGGTATTGACAATAATTTGGCAAACCTTTTGCGGGAGAGCTGGGTGAAACTGGGTGGAAGAAAAAGTCAATTTTCTTTTGAATTGCCATATTGGAAGTCATTGTATGTAGACATTTCCTCGATGTGATGCATATTGAAAAAATGTATTTTGAAAGTTTATTGGTAACGTTACTGCAATGTTCCAGGAAAGTCTAAAGATGGCGTCAATGCAAGATTGGACTTGTCGATATGGGATAAGAAATGAACCTGGCTCCAGTAAAGAAAGGAAATCGCACATATCTACCTCCAGCCGCTCCATACTCTTCTAGAAAGGAAAAAAATTGTTTCATTTAAATTTCTAC